>JAVQJD010099458.1:0-64037 GCA_036023655.1 Nannoperca australis | reverse complement strand
TTTCAGTCTGCGGGTCTCAATGCTGAGAGGAGTCAAGTCTTTCCAAGAGAAGTAGAAGAGAAGGAGCGTTCTCTGCTGTGGAGTTTCGTGTCTCGCGCGCGGCTCGGTGCCTTTTTTTTTTTTTATGTCGCGGGTGACACTTCACTTCACGTTCTCGGAGATTTCAAATGAGCGAGCTGGTAGTGCTTCTTGGACTTGAAGGACGCCTAAACGGGGCGCACCCGGGTGTTGACGGACACGCTGACTCCAGCTGGGATCAAACCGGCAACCTCTTAACCGCAGCCCGGTCTCCGCAGCCAATAGACGGCTCCGCCACCCCGAGTCCTCCCACTGAAACAACCTGTATCACATTTACACTATGGAAAACTGTACGTTTCACCTCGCGCGCGTCCATTTAACAACTTTTCTCGGGGAATGGATTTAATTTGGTCGAAACTGTGACACCTGCACGTTTATTTATTTTTTATAGTATGACTTTAATCTTGACGTGTATCCCAGCCGTGCATTCGGCGGCTTAGTGTTCTTTTCGACACGTTTTTGTTAAGAATTCAGATCCTCCGCGTACTTCTAAGAGTTGTAGCCTAAATCTCGCCGGCTCTCATGGGACTGAGGCATTCGTCGCGTTGTTTGCTGCTACGGCGGAAGATGGCGGAGGCGGACAGCTCGGAGGTAGGGACCTTGTGGTGTCCTGCACCCGGTAGCAGCGAGACCGGGACATTCTCACTGTGTATTTTTATGGTGACAACACATTTGACTTGAATAGGCTATTGTGTGTAAATGTTAGTTTTTCTTACCACCATCGCAACCGCACGTAGAATCAACGCCGCACTATCATGGCGTGCAAGCAAAGGAAAAGTGGAATCCTGCAGATGTTATAGGTCTAAGTAGACCGTTGTAAATGCAATAATACTGATAATGCGTGCCGGAGATTTGCAGTTAGGTTAAATGATCAGCATTGGATGCGTGGACGGATTGAACGTGGCTACGTCCGCTGTCCTTGGTGCTGAAACGGAACCTACATCTTTTGCCGGGATCTTCTCCGAGTCTCCTGTCTGTGTAAAGACACCGACTGTGTGTTTTCATGAATGTTTGACTGCTTAGAATATGAATCTGTTCTGGCTTGCAGTTCTCTGACTTTGCCTCTATCAGCTCCATGTTAACCTATAGGCAGGTGCACTCTGTAACTGCCTTCCCTGAAACATAATCCTAAAAAAAACAAAAAAAACCTTTGCTTTTGACTCATTCTTGCCTGTAATTTATAAATGCTGATACAACTCTCCCCCCTTTTCTTTATTCCTCCTCAACAGCGGCAACAGCCTGTCACATCCCCTCTCTCTCAGTCAGCCCAGCCCTCCCCACTGCCTAAACCAGTGCCTACTACCCACCACGTGCCCTGCATCCCCCATGCGCCTCATGTAGCGGCCCTGGCCACCTGTCCCGGTCGAGGCAAGATCGCCAAATTCCTCAGCCCGGAGGACATGACATCACGGGACTACTACTTTGACTCTTATGCCCACTTTGGCATCCACGAGGTAGGCAGGCCAGGCTGACAAATGGCAGCTCGGTAAAGCCGGGGTGAAAGAATGACAACAGATGCTCCCTGTTCTGTCTAACCTGAAGGCGTTTCAGCCCTGTTAGTCTGGCTTTCTGTCAGCAGGATATGTCAAAAACAGTGGCTGATTTAACACTTAAACAGATTTCCATGAACAGATAGGCTTTGATTTTGGTAGCGATCCAAATCTTCTTTCGGGCGTAGATTATATTTCATCAATAACGAAGATACAGATACAAATCGTCAGTTCATTGAATCTGAACATAAATTGTAAATGAGCAGTCACATTTCAGCCCAAACAACTGCTATAAACAACAAAACAGAGATCCAGGAAGAGTTTAAAAAAAGTATAAAACCAAACATGATAAAAACACAGCTTATAGCACCTTCTGTAAATAAAGGTGGCACAATTATTATTCCCCCAAAACTCTCCAAAACAACTCAGAGGCAACTTTCCACCTACAAATGACCAAACTTTTAGGTTTAAAGAAAGATATCTTGTGGGGAAATAAAACATTGCTGAATTATCTGTATGACTGGAGAGTGTCTCCAAGATGACAAAAGTGGAGGCTTTTACATTACCAACTAGCACTAAAGACACCACGTGCATGGTAATAATCCATGTTCATGTCTTGTCTTTTGCCGTAATAGACAGCAAACCGCTAAGACTGTGGAGCTATAGGCCTACCCTAGCCAATGACCTTGATCTGTGAAGGAGAGGTGGTGGAAAAGTTAGGGGACATATAGACCTTTTTTAAATAGTGTCCATATTTAGCATGTGGGTCAGGTTTTTGTCTGCTTTCAGACAAAGAGAGTGTCCTGATTAGAGTGGAAAGCAAGAAAGACGGAAAGTGGGATGTGTGAAAGGGCTCAGGGAGATGGAAATCAGGCGCTCCCCAAAGGCTTTGTGTTGTACTCCTGTCTATTTCAAGAAGCTCTTCCACTGTCACAGAGGCTTTTGGCTTAAATACTGCCTTATCTACCTCATTATACATGAATAAATTATGTATTCCTAGGCTGAGGATGAAATGCAACTGCCCCTTCTAGCATAATGTATACACATTTGTAACATTATGTAATATTATGCGTATTATGTATTCCTTCGAGCATTTTTATGAATCACATTGTTCTTCAGGTAGGCTATACCAGTTCAGTAAATAAACTGTAGTGGTTTGCATGTTAGTCAAGAAAATCCATTATGTATTGCAGGTATGAACTAACAGTTTTATTTCCAATTTAAACAGGAAATGCTGAAAGACGAAGTGCGGACGCTGACCTACCGGAACGCCATGTACCACAACAAGCATGTTTTCAAAGATAAAATTGTCCTGGATGTCGGCAGCGGGACAGGCATCCTTTCTATGTTTGCTGCCAATGCTGGCGCCAAACACGTGTATGGGGTGAGACAGCCTCTGCTTTTGTTTAAATCTTTACGAGAGAGAAGAGCCTCACAGCCGTTCAGGGTCCAAATTAATATTGGATCTGGCGCTGCTGCCACATTATCTCCCATCCGTGACCTTTCCCTTCCTATTTTAAAAGATCCATCTTCAGGGCCAGTTTCTTATGGTCGGTCCAGAAATTGGTAATTTCTCTCACACAATCTTACACACAGATACAATAAGCAACATCTGGCTCCCCTTAGGGCAGAGCTGCAAGCTTATATGTTACTGGCAGTATCTCCCACAGTAATGTATGATTCATATACTGTATTATACTTATGGATGGGAGAGCACAATGATGTATTAGTTTTCATGCGGCACAGAGTCTGAAATGAGTGGTCAGGGATATTACTGTTTAGATGGATAAGTGGGGTTTGATTAAATGTGTCCTTCCAATTTAACCCCAAAGGTGAACCTACTGTGTACGGGGAGGGGAAATGGTAGCGGACACCATTAATGGTCATTGACGAGGAACTTAAAAAAAATTCTTATTAAGGAATATTAAATATTTTTATGAATTATTAAAATAATAAAAAGATAAACCTATAATGAAGGTAGATATTGCAACAAACCTTCAGCAGTCTCTTGTTCACAAGACACTTGATCTGTGGTTTTGTCCTTGTGCCTACAGATTGAATGTTCAAGTATATCTGAATATTCAGAGAAGATCATCAAGTCAAATCACCTACACAATGGTAAGTTGAAATGGTTTTTATATATCTTATATCCATCTGTCTGAAGGCAGAACAGTGCGATGACATCTGGAGTAGAAGTAGCGTGAAAAATCTCCATATTTCCATCATTGCCGTCACACCCGACAATATTAGTCACAGTTCTGATGGTTAACTGGCAGCTCCCTTCAGATGTCAAATAACCATAATCTCTGCCATCAATCAGAAAGCCCTCTTTAGTGCTGATTACCATTGTGACATGCCACCCTTAAGTTCACAGATGGAGGACTGGCAACAGATGGTGGGTTTCATGACCTGCATATTTGATATTAGGCTCGTTTTTCTTTCATCCTTTTTATTAACTGCAAATGAGAATCATCCAATGAGAATCCAAACAAAATAGATGCAATACTGGTTATTAATTAGGAATAAACAAGTACGAAACGCAGTGATATTGTGCAGTTACTGCACCTCTAAGGTGTTGAAGGTTAAGAATGAGTGCATCCGCACATGCATTTCTTTTTCTTCCTCAGAGGGGTTCAAAGTGACTGTTCTGATCGTACAAACACATGTGCAGAGGCAATAAGTTTGTTATTATGTTTTTAGTATATGAGAATGGGTCTAACCAAGTTGACCTGAAAAGGACTTCAGGCAGAAGCATTCATAGATAAAAGGACCTCCTAGACAACTGTATAGAGCACATCTTTCCTTTTTAAGATCGTTCATAATTTGCTTCCAATGCTTTTCTAAGACTTTGTTTCACTTATTCTACACAAATACAGATAGAAATATGTTTTGTTTTTTGTGTATCTACTTTACTTGTTTGGCCGTGTTTTCCTTTTTAAAATCTATGTCCTAGTATCTTCATATCAGGGGTCAAAGAGGCCAGAATGGAAAAGAGAAAAACAGACAAACCAAATTCATGCCTAAAACACTAAGGGATGCGAACAGCGCAGTAATTAAGATGTACTAATTTACAGCAATCCCAAGGCAAAAAAACAATGTCATCTGAGAATAGAGTCCTTGTTGTAGTCCAATTTGCATTAATGTGATGAAGATGCCGTGAAGTAATTTGTTGCCTGCCGTTTTGTGACTCTCCACACCGCAGTCATTACCATCTTCAAGGGCAAGGTGGAGGAGGTGGAGCTTCCTGTGGAGAAAGTGGACATAATCATCTCAGAGTGGATGGGCTATTGCCTCTTCTACGAGTCCATGCTCAACACCGTCATCTTCGCCAGGGATAAGTGGCTGGTATGGTGGTGCTGCTGTGTAGCTGTAGCTGGACAAATAAGGCTTTTACATATAAACACACCAGACAGTGACGGAGTAGAGGATTTACTGTACGCTCGTGTGCTTGTGTCTGCTGCTCAGCCTGTTGAGGTTAGAAACAAGATCAATCATGTATGACCTCAGCAGGCTTTAAACTCGGCCCATGTGATCTTATATTACACGTCAGGTGTGTGAACAATGAAAATGAGAGATGGCTTTTGCGTGTGTGTAAGTGATTCCTGGAGCTTTTCTTGTATTCAGAAACCTGGAGGCCTGATGTTCCCTGACAGAGCAGCTCTCTACGTGGTAGCCATTGAAGACAGGCAGTACAAGGACTTCAAGATTCATTGTGAGTAATTATGGAAGATTTGTTACCTTTTGCTCTTTCATTTTTTCCAAAGTCATTGCCTTCTTCTGTTTTTGTCTCTCTGTCTGCCTCTCATATGTGAAGTGCATAATTAATGACCACTGTGATCAAACTCAATTGATATGAAATAGTTAGGTTCCACCTTCTAATAAGACATTCTTTATAAAAGTTGAAAGTAAAAGATCTATCAACATCAACAGGTATTTCATTAAACTTACATTCATCGATATGTTGGCCACTTGGGGACAACCAAACAAGCTCTCATATTATCAGCTTATAAAGTTAAAATGGCAAATATGTTAGCAAACAGTTGCCTATTTACACATACAGCAGACACAGAGCAATATTAGCATTTATTTGAAGTTGTGTAAGTAAAATATTTACTCTTGAGGGAAATATTAGCCCTTTAGCTGCTAAATGCTAGCTAGGGCTAGTTAGGTTGTCAAAGTCAAGAACTTTGTCTGTCTGCCGTTTGGTGCTGGGCACTGACTTATTTAAAACAGTAAAGCTGTGGGCCGTAAAAGCAAAATAATGTGCTGAAAAATGCTAAAACACTCCATAGAACTGAGGGGAACTGCAGAATCGAGTTGGTTAACATTTGTGAGTGACCCATTTTACATTACACACATTTAATCCATTGTTAATATAGAAATATTAATTAAAACAGCATTAAGGCTTTACTGACCAGCAATAAGCCATTAATAAGGACAACATTTGGGTTACCAGGTTGTGAAAAATCTGTTTGGCTGATGTATTACTGCCGACTGTGAGAAATGATTAAGTCATTAAATAAAGGTCATGGGTTTGTCACATTTTAATGAGTCATCAGGTCTCCAGTTAATAATGTTAGTAAATCAATAATAAACCATATCTCTACAACAATGACATAAGTGTTACTAACATATTTATGAACTGATTTTGGTCAGAAGTCCTTTTGTAAAATTGAAATGTCTTGCTAATGTCTAGCTGTTAACATTAGCAAAAGAAAAGTTATGCTAGGATATATAACAGCCAAAAGGGTTTTTCACAACCTGGCAACCCAAATTTTATGTACAAATGGCTTGTTACTGATGTATAACATAGAAACATAGAAACCAAGAAAGTAGTGCCCAAAGTATTTAAACTAGTGAGGTGCCTTTATCCTACAGTGCATTATCTGCTCTACTTGTGTTCAAATAGCTACCACAGGCACAGCAGCAGTGCTGAGCTTAACATTGTGATCCAGATCAAGGCACCAATAATAAAGGTGCCATTCACACTTTTACTTAGACTTACTTAAACTCATACTGAGTTTCATTTTACTGCACAGGTGGCCTTCTCTGTTCTATTACATCTAGACATGCACATAAAAGTGCATACTTTCACATAAATCCCCAAAGAATTCAGTCTACCCAAACAATTGCACACTTATTTTTAGTTTCTCTGTGCGTCGGTGGCATATTCCACCTTCTCATCCTTCAGACTTAGTGTTTGGCCCCCTGACAAAAGCAAGGTGGAGTGGAGGGACAGAGGGAATGGAGGAGGGAAAGCCTGCATGGTGTCTTTTCAGCCCAAATTATAATAAAAAAAAGCCTGCCAGACATGGTGGAGGAGGCGGAGGAGGCCGGAGTCTATTTTCAGGAGGGCTTGACTTTCTCCACATAGGAGCTGGATAGACAGAAAGACAGCATGAGCGCGGGACTGTTTTTCCTGGCAGGGTTAAGTGCTTTGTTTTATTTTCTCTGCTACCTCTTTTTTTGTGTGTGTGCTGACAGTTTGGCAGGAGCGGAGAGAACAGAGCTGTATGAAGTGTATGAAAATCCAGAAAGTCAAAATTCTGAAAACACATACTGTGTGCATGTGTATTCACATGGGTGCTGTACTTTAGATGTTTATGTCTGTGTACGCACAGGGTGGGAAAACGTGTATGGGTTCGACATGAGCTGCATCCGCAATGTGGCCATCAAAGAGCCCCTGGTGGATGTGGTAGATCCCAAGCAGGTGGTGACTAACGCCTGCCTCCTAAAGGTTAGCCTGTGTCCTTGTGTATTAATGCATGCATGATGAAGGAGTGAGAACATACCTCAAGCATTTGTCCCTCATGCCATAGTGTTTTATACCTTGTGTATTTGAGGCATACTTCCCAACAAGCCACGTTTTTCATATTTTGTGTTCTGCTAACAATTATGTGAAAGACAGTCCTAAAAAAGACAGCAATCAATCCCAGAGCCTCTGAGCATTCCCCATCTGCCGAGACTATTTTCTAGTACATTATAGAGGTTTCTGAAGAGCTGTAATAGTCTGTGGCTCTGTTTTCATACTTGAAGATCTTTCATTTTACAAATGAACAGAGGATAAGAGCATTCAGGGAAGTGATAGCTTTTCTGTTTGCCCATTCCACGTCTACCTTTCTTTTCACTGTTTCTCCTCCTTCACCGCCCCATCTCTCCGCTTCATATCGTGATTTTTTCAATATTTTATTATATTATTTTTCTCTTTCTTCTTTTTTTTTCGTCTCGTGTCATTTTGTAGTGTCATTTCACGCTCTTTCCTTCAAAATCACTCACTTCTTCTGACCCTTCATCCTCTGTCACATTCTCTTGATTTAAACAATGTCAGGCCTCACTAGTTTAGCAAATAGGGAGGTCTAACTCAGTCTCTCCCTCTGTGCGATGATGAAATGTCACACAAGAGCAGGCATTGAGCCACCAGTGGGAACAAAATGGGCTCCCCATCACTTGGATAAGCATCAGCCCTCTTTTTGTGTTCAGAAAGGTGATTTATGTGTTAGGTTGGAGGGTGGTTACTGGATAGTTAGAGACATACCGGTATGAAGATTCATTCTCGCTGTCTGAATCTCTTTAACATGTATGTATTCAGGGCTTATTCGCCCCTTCGCCTCGCTGCAAGCCACTTTGCCCCATCTTAATTCAAACTGCCAGTCATTCCTCACACGCTAAAATTACATTTATCTCCGGCTACAATTTTCTGTATATGATACTGGCCTTGTATCATTGGAGAGGACAGAGGTGTTAAATCACAATCTGTCATGCTGACGCCACATGGCCGAGCGATCTGTAGCCCAATAGGACGGGCACGATGAACAGGTTGCAGTGTAAAATCTGCCCCCGTCCTCCCAAATGCAAAATCATCTACATGTAAAGCAGAGACACACCTGCTCCGCTCCTATTTCGGACCCGCTGTGATTCCTGCCAGATAACAGAATGTGATACTTCAATTTGTGGCCATATTCATAAGGCAGTGCTTGATATAGACACGAGAAAACACACAGATGCTGTGTTTTCTCTCACACACACACACACAAACGCAGCCTCCCTCCCTTGTAGATTTGAGGGAGGACACCCACACAGCATGTGTACTGTGAGCAGACTTCGTTTGCCAGCCGTGATTCAACCTGTGGGCTTTCACACACATACACTCACACATGCACAATAATCATGGTGAATAATCAAGAAGGACTGACATGTACATGTACCGCATGTGTGTGTGTCAGAGATGGGAAGTGGGGGTGACAACGTGTGTGTGTCTGTGCTTCTTTTATTGTGACATGACATTTCATGAATTGAAAAAGCCCCCGAGATCTCATGAAAGCAGTCTTTACAAAATTAAGTTGAATAAATAACCCGTTGCCTTTTTTTTTGTCCAGGAAGTGGACATCTACACTGTGAAGCCAGAGGACCTGTCCTTCACCTCAGCCTTCTGTCTGCAGATCCAGCGCAACGATTACGTCCATGCCCTGGTCACCTATTTCAACATCGAGTTCACCAAGTGTCACAAAAAGACTGGCTTCTCCACCGGTGAGCGATTTCCTCCACCCAAAAGCAATGGAGGCAAATTAAACTGCATAAAAAATTTAAAAAAATATTTTTTTATACAAACTTTATTATTCAAATATTTTCATAATATAACCAACTGTTCACACAGACATTAACTCACATATTTATATAAGAACAAGGAAAGGTGGAAAAAGGGGGAAACAGAACCTTGTAATATAATTTATATGTGTATATATATATATATATATGTATACACCAACTGGTCTGTGGAGCCACAAGAGACAGAAAGAAATATAGGTATCGGAAGTTAGAAAGAAGTAAGAACATTTGTTTTTTAATGTCAATAACAAAGAAAAAGAATTATGACAACAACTGTGACTGTGAATGGTACGACAAGTGGGAATGACATTTAAAGGAGCAAAGGTGAGAGGCACACACGCAAGACAGCAGCATTTTCTTTTCAGAAACAATGTCCCGGTTTCTCTTGGTAATTAACAGAATGTGTTGTTATCAGTTTTTATTTGAACTACTCTCTGATGGTACTGTTGAAAAGTGGTTCAGTGAGGCATAAAACCCAAAGTGCAGATATACCATCACCTGAGCAAATAAACCCAAAATAACTTAGAGGTAAAGGAGAACATATTTTTCTCTTTGAAATATGTATTATTCTTTTTAACCAAAACTTAAATAAATACATAAAATTGCATGAAGAGTGCAACTAGCAGATTCAGTGTTTCGTGCTCTGGCTTTGCCTACAGGGAAACGACACGCAACTATTTCACATTTCTTTTAAAATCTTTGATTCGCACAAGCGTCTTTGAGCAGTAAATCAATGTCATTAATAAAAAAAAAAACGCTACTACACTTCAGCATCTTAGCTCTCGGCTACACTCTGCTGGTGTTACATGAGCCGACCCAGTGTTTGCACCGACGGAATCACCAAGCGCAAGTGCACCGTTGAGGGCGCCTATTATAGAGAGAGTAGCTAAGTTGTTATGTAAGCTTATGTTAATGCGTTCATGCATCCAGTGCTTACATAATGTTGTGTAGAGGAGGTTCTATGTTTGGCTGAGTCTGTGGGGCCCGAGGCTGAGCATCACTGAAGGAGTTCTTTCCTATCAGCCTCTGTATTTCTCCCACTAGGTGAGTGAGTTTCAGCCTCTTTGTTGTTAAATTCGTTCCATGTTAACATACCCAAAGGAACTGAGTGCCCATTTGATCCTGCAAGTTTTGTACATTTTATTAACTTCTCTTTCATGCCTACCCCCCCCCCCCCCCATTCCCTCTCCTTTCCGCTTTACCCCTTTCCACGTTTACCTCCTTACACCTCCTCTTCTTGTCTTCTATATAATGTTCTTTTCCGTTCCTTTTTATGGTTCCCTCTTGATCATGTACACGTATTCCTCCCTTCCACTTCTCCTGTTCTCTACCGCAGCTCCAGATGCTGCCAGCACCCACTGGAAACAGACAGTGTTTTACTTAGAGGACTACTTAACTGTCAAGAAGGGAGAGGAGATCTTTGGCAGTATTGCTGTCAGGCCCAATGAGAAGAATGTGGTAAGTCTAACCTACTGGAGTGGCACTATTCCTTTAAGTAAAAGTATTATTAGGAAAATATATTTCAAGTATGGAGAAAATGGCCCTTGAGAGTATTATACTATTACATTTTACATTATTGGATTATTATTACTGGTGCTTTAATCTGTAAATAACATTTTACTGTTGTAGTCAGTTGAAGTGGAGCTAATTCTAACAATTATATATACTGTTGGATAGTTAAATTTATAACATTGCATCATGTTTAATAAGCTTATCATGTTTTATATGTAACATCTTTATTTAACTAACTACAGCTGTCAAATACAGTACAATATTTGCCTCTGAAATGAGGAGAAGTGGAGTAGAGGTATAAAGTAGTACAAAATGAAAATTCTCAAGTAAAACTACTTCCGTATTGTACTTAAGTACATCACATGAGAAAATGCACTTAGTTAAATACCACCACTGCATTTAAGTATATATAAGTGCATTTCTTTGTTTTGTGTGAAGCCTTTGTTTGACTGCTTTTATACAAAGTGGATATTTCTGCCATTCATTTCTTGGTAATGGTTTTATGTTTCGTAGCGTGACCTGGAGTTCACCCTGGAGCTAGACTTTAAAGGACAGCTGTGTGAGGCCACCATTTCCCATGACTACAAAATGTGCTAGGAACAACGACAACCAACCAACTACCCTCAGCCCTTCGGGACCCACGTGGAGAGGAGCAGGACGAGGAGGAGGCTCTCCAACAAGCATTCCAGTTGGCCAGCGAGGGCGAGCAGACGCATCTGATTGGCGTCATGCCAGCACCTAAGTGATGTCATCGGAATAGGCAAGTAATTATCAGCAATAGTGCCATCACCTGTACCAACTTGATCGACTCGGGCACGTCGTTGAATGTAACATCCTAAACGAACTTGATATTTTGTTCTCTCTCACTAAGTTTCTGGGAATATTATTAAGTATAAAACAAAATGCATTTATGAGTCTTAATATTGTTAGTGCAGCTAATTGAAAAGCATTGATCTGCGTGATGTTAAGAGGGTCACAGCACAGTCATTATCTGTTTTTCCTTTAGTCATTTAAGATTTATTATAACCTGTATAATTGTGTAGAGGGTAAAGTGATCAATTGTGTTTTATTTTATCATTTGTTATTTGCATGTGAATGTTTTTTGCTTCATTGATTTCAGAAAGATGTGAAATGTAATTTATTTATTTCTTTAATTGTGGATTATTCAGAGGAACTGTACTTTGATGCCAGAAAAAACTAAACAATGCCTCAGAAGAGTAACAATTACAGATGCAATATGTCATGTACCACTTTGTTTTGGAGATCAGACAAACAAAAAGATGAACACGAGGATGAATAAAAAGAATCAAGTCAGATGTGTTGGTCACATGATTTTCATTTAAAACAGCTGTTGTAACAAATTCCAAATAATGCATTTCAGTTTAAGCTTCAACTTAAATTAGAACTACAACAAAATGTGCTACACCAAACAAATACAGAGAAATTAAGACTTGAAAGCTAACATTCAGTTATGAAGAACCTACAGTACATGTATGCTTTTTCTCTTCGGTGAAGTCATTTTAATACAAAATATGTTTCTATTTTAAATCACTATTCTGATTTGACAACATTATTTACAGGAAATGATGCATCACCTATATTTCGTCTGTGCCTCGTCATTTCAGCTTGACAGTAGGTTTCACACGCACCTTCATGTCCACTTCAACGTGTCATGCTTTTCTGGGCCCAAATGAAGACTGCTTGTTATGTAAATACACAATTTCATTGTATGATAAGGTCCAAGAATTGCATTTTGCATTGTCTTTAAAAACACACCGCAAATCTGATGTCCAAAAGGAAGTCAGTGAATTGAGTACGCACTTCACTTGCAGCAGGCTTTCTTCTTTATGGGCTGAGCGCTGAGGCTGACGGTTGTGTCTCTCACCCTGTCCTCCTGCTCCATTAACACTCTGAGGAAAGACAGAGAGAGTTAGTAAGCGCAAAAGGGCATCTACTCCTTAGTAATTTCATCATGTATCTGATGACTGGCGTGCAGTGTGTCTGCACAGTTTGTTCCTTGACAGCTGTTTTTGTTCTAAACGCTTATTTGATTCACAGCCTCGCTCTTACCTGGCCAGGTGTGTCAGAGACTCTGTCACATTCTTGGCAGTGTAGGCACTGACCTCAAAGAACATCACCTTGTTCTCCTAAACAGGATATGCACAGAAAGTCAAGAAATTCATCAAATTCAAGACATGATCAACTGTCAGCATCTGTGTTTTAGTGTCAAAACAGACTTTTAAAGGATATCTAGAATAAACAACACAAGCTATTTTTTGCTAAAATGAACATAGAACTGTCTCGTTTTGCTTTAGAATAAAGCTGAATTCAACTCACATAAGCCAACTGCTTAGCCTCTTTGAATGACACCTCCCTGCCCCTATCCATGTCCATTTTGTTGCCCAGAAGAAGGATGGGGATCCCTTCTCCAGCTGCGTCCTGAAAGAGAGTAGTATAGCCTTTTTCACAGAAGACATTCTGACATGTCACAGTGGAAAAACCCCAAGTGTAAAGCATAAAATTTAAGTTAAGCATCAAGTGAAATAAAACAAGGGGTCAGTGTTTGCAGAAGACCTCCTTGGGTCAAAGGTCAGACCTGGACGTTGGTGAGCCAGGGCTGCACAGCCTTGAAGCTCTCCTCCACTGTGACGTCGTACATCACCACCACACCGTCGGCTTTGCGAAAGAACTGCTTGGTTATGCTGCGGTACCTGTGTCAACGAGAGTCGGTCTGTCACCACATTGACCTTCTGTACTACCGCTGGAATCTTCTATTAAAAATATATTTTAAAAAGAGTAACATGAGTGAGATTCTTCAGTCAATTCTTTAAGCTTACGTAAAAAGAGTATAATGGACTTTAATTGTGATTATATTTCAACTAATCAAATACTTTTAAATTATAAACTAAGCATACACTATTATGTGTTGCTTTGTAGTGTACTTAAAAACAAACTCACAGTATTATAGGTAGTATTGCTTATTAGTATACATATCGTACAGTAAGTACACTACTACAGTAAGTACTACTAGAGGAATAATACCCTTTAAAGTAGTACACCCAAACACACTGTTAATACATTTTTCTATTCAAATTTAGCACCAAAAATAGTGATGTGCTTCAAATGTACATAATTAAAATGTAAGTTTTGTTTTAGGTTCAAATATTCTAAGGCAACATTAATAGAAACTCACCTCTCTTGACCTGCTGTGTCCCAAAGCTGCATGGCTACCTGCATATTGTCCAGGGTTAGTGTCTTCACACTGTAGTCAATACCTGATCAAGACACAACAAAGAACAACTTAATATATCCAGGATGTATTCATCATTTTGTAGAGTTTTGTTTTGTTTAGTTCTATAGTTTGAATGGTAAAATATGTGGCTACATTTCTCATATTTCATTTAAATTCATTGTCTTTTGATAGAGCAACAAAGGCAGAAATGGCCACTAGGGGGTCTAGCGAGGTGTGACACCAACTGAGCCTCATTTCAGAAGAGAAACGGGGGTGGGGGACAAAGTGGAGAGAACAAAGCTTGGAGTGAATGCTGGTAAAGATGAAAGCATGGAGAAAAATTCATCAAAAGTGACATAATCTGCAGTACAATGTGTGCCGGTGCTCTCAGACAGGCAGTGTGACTTCACAAGCCCTTTCATGTGATGTTAAGTCGCCCCCCCAGATCTTCTGTGTTAGCATCCACAAACACGCACGCACACACACTTTTGTACATGCGACACAGTATTATTACAATGTTTCTCTTCTCACCCACAGTAGCAGTTGTGGAAGGGTGGAAACGGCCCTCACAGAAGGAGCGTAGCAGAGATGTCTTTCCTACACTCGAGTTGCCAACCAGAACCACTTTAAACAGGCGGTCTGGGGCAAACAGTGCTCCTTCTTTTGCCTTCTGAAGAAACTAAAACACAGGTAAAGGTTGAGAGACAGGGACAGTTAATGCTAATCTGGTTCATTACCTCTGCAGTAACTTCTTCGCAGGTTACAACATATTTTAAAGATATGGATCGAGATCAAAACACATTTGCAGCTTCAGAGCTGTGGACGTACTTGCTGGGTCTCCTTCCCGACAGGCCGTCCTCTTTGAGACATAGGCATCTTTTTTGTGTGGGTAAAGCGGGATTTCCTTGCCAGAGGAGCTTCTACCGACACAGGGACTAGAGGGTGGCTAGAGGGTGGGGTGGCAGCGAGGTCTGCTGTCATGACAACACTTGTTTCAATGTCACTCTGAACTTCCTCCTCATCGTTCACCTCGTGTTCCTCCTCACTGAGCTGGTGCAGTAAAGGCTGAGGCCCTCCTTGGAGCAGGTGGGGCAGGTGGTCCTCCTCGATGGAGATGACCCGACGGAGAGGCCAGCCGTCCGGAGGGGTGTCCAAGTCGTCTACCCCTCTCATCTTCTCAATTTCTACTTTCTTTGCTCTTTCTCTGTCTTTTCCCATCACCCTCTTAGCGGCAGCCATCTTTCCGGGTGATTTTTTGGCCTTTGCCTTCACGTCGTGCACTTTGGGTGGAGCGGGGTAGGCGTAACCGTTGGCTAAGCCGGGATTTTTCCTTGCTGCAGGGCGTTGTTGACATGCAAGGGCGTTAACGGTGGAGGCAGAGGCGGAGGACGGGGCGGTGCTGGCGGTGTCATCCTCACTACAGGAGGAGGAAGCAACAAACACGATTTGTAGGTGCCTTATAGGCAAGGCCTCCAGAGACTGGTACGACCCGTCCACCAACAGTGGGGCTCTTTAAAAAACAGAGGAGAAACAGAGGATATACTCCATCAATTCACTTGACTGGGATGAAAATCCGGAGGCCGAAGCACTCAAATGTTTCTGGTTTCAGTCAAAAACTAAAATGTTTATGTAGTTGATTGTTATAGTGTATAGAATCACATATCCTCTGTTTTTCCTCATTTGATACCTGATTTTCACATCACACCACGGCGGAAATTCTTCTGTGTCACACAGGAAACACTCTGACAGAGGTGATTTGTGTTAAAGAGATTTGGAAGATAAATGAATCACCTTTTCGCCGGCTGGCTGGCGTCATCAAGTATGTTGGCGAGGCCTGCTCTCTGCTTCTGCTTCTTTCTGAGTGATGTTCGAGGCTTATTTCAACAAAGGGGACGTATGTTTTTGTTAATCAGGTAATGCCATGACAGATGCTGCTGCAATGCAGTTTGATCGAATGTATACTCACTACACCGCAGCATATGTCTCGCTCGTCTTTCAAATGTTTGTTCATTTCTCTGCGGAGGTTGTAAAGAGAAACGAATGAGAAAGATGGAACGTGCTATGGGAAAGAACGCGTTGAACAGGATAAAAAGGACCTGGATGTTTGCAAATCCTTTAACTTCATTTGTGAGGTTTGCCAACTAGGACTGAGCCAGAAGCCAAAAAAAGATTAAAACCAACCGCTACCCAGGTTGGGATCATGGGATGTCCTAATTGTACCTGAGGAGGTCAAGCTGCTTCATGAGGCTTTGCTTCTCTCTCTGCAGTCCCTCTGTCACTCTGTACATTTCCCTGAAACAGGACAGAATGACAAACTCTCAGTTAAAGTACAAGTGAGAATGTGTGTTTGCAGTCTTAGAAGTCTTAGGGTTTATTTTCAAGTTAAAGCTTAAGGTGCAGGTTAGACTAAGTATCTTGGACATACTTGAGAATTAACTGCAGAAAAGAAATGCTCTTAAATGATTGTTAACACACACAAAAAAACGCACATGTGCAATAGGTGTGTATACGCACATCTCTTTCTCCTGGTGCAGCCGGCCGGCCTCCTCCTGCAGCATGGCCAGCTGTTCCTGAGCCAGCGTCAGCTCCTGGCTGGTGCTGTCCAGCGCCCGGGACAGCTCGTCGTTGGTCATCTTCAGCTTGACGTTCTCCACGTGGCTCTCCTGCTTCTCACTGCTCAGCTCACTGCACTGGAGCTCTAACTGGAGGGAGAGGAGGAGGGAAATATTCACAGTAATGAAATGCACTAATGCTGGGTGAGTGCGCTCCAAGTATTTCTACAGTGGGACTGTGTGGCAGCTGTTTAAACCTCTCCCTACAAGGAGTAATACCTTCTACCCATTTTACCATGACACACACATTTTGAATAATATTATTCATCTGGTATTATCTGTTGTGCAGGAGTGGCACCAATACGGAGGCAATAATTTCAAACAAATGTTTAATATCTAAATGTTGTGTGAATGGATGTTGTTGTAGTTTAACTTGGGTTGTACATTTGCGCTCACCCTTTTCTGCTTCTGGAAAAGATGCTCCAGCTCTTTCTCCTTTGAAAACAGTTGGTGCTCCAGGTCCTGGCTGCGCAACTGCAGACGCCCAGAGTCCTGCATGGCCAGAAGCAGAAAAGGTCAAACGGTCAAATGGTTAAGGAGTAGGCAAGGTTAAAGATCCCCTCCAGACATGTTTAAAGACATCTAAAAAATATTCTGCTGGAATAATAGTTTGTGTTTGATAAAGAACTACCTTATTAAAAATTCCCATCAACCCCTTCTCCTTAGATCCATCCTTCTCTATATATAAAATATATGTATTTATATCTATGGTGGGCCTTCTAGTGTCAAGCACTGCACATGCATCATTCTGCACAGTGAAGCTCAAACATCCAAGTAACAATAAGCTAAACACATTTGTGGGAGGAGGTGGACGTCAAACATCTTTCCAAAACAAGGTTAACATTTTGTAAAGGACAGAAAATCATTTGTTCAATTTTGCTGCTGAAAGAGGTGTTGCTTTGGTCATTTTGTGCTCGTGTTTGAGCTCCTGTACCTTTAGTAGCAGCCTGTCTTTTTCGTTTTTGATCTGCGCCTCCATCTCTTCATATAAATGACGGATCTCGCTGTCGTGTGTTGCAGCCTTCCTGCAAAGAGGCACAGTGCTAGATATTTAGAGACGGTACAATTTTTAAGGTTAATGGTGAATGGATGAAAGACATGCTGTGTATGACATGATCTAATATCTAGGAACAGAGCAGCATTTTTGTCTAGGTATTATTCCGTTTCTACCTATAATTACATGATTGTCTTGAACACACACACACTGCAACTGAGCTTCATTTTCAAAAGAATACTGAGTGGTATTTACTTTCCCTCTGACAATTGTTAAGACCCAAACAGCCAATTAGTAAAGTCTAAAGGAATAACAAGCTTCTGCACAGTACCACGCAGTGCCATGGGAAATCTACCACGTTTTACAAACAGCATAAATCACACAGACATTCTGCGAACATGCACACCTGCAATTTGACATTATCTTCAAACATGCTGCTCTGCATATCAAGGTAGTAAACCTATTAAATATATTGACCATATATTATACTTCTTACTGCTTTCATATTCCCATCAGGCATAGTATTAATGGATTTCCACACCAGCAAAAGTAAGATGTCAGAGTCTGCCTCCAGATTAGTGGTCATTTGACACGGATCAAGAGGTTGTTCTATAGAGAATTAAAGGTAAATCCATGCAAACACTCTCAGGATGTGGGCCCAGCATAGGGCAGTAATATAAACACACACGCAAACCCACAGTTATGTCATTGATTCTTCAGTTGGCTAATGAGAGAGAAGAACATAAGGCAAGAAACACCTTACAAAAGAGTAAAACACCACAGAATACAGTCTCTTCTTTTTTGTGCCATGAGTGCACGTGTGTCCTGTCGTACTACCTCTGGAGGGCGCTCTCCATCTCCTTCTTCTCCTGGTGGGCATCTTTGATCTGCTGGGTGACCCTGGCCAGGAACTCCTCAAAATTGGACAGGAGGTGAGGCTCATCTCGCCTGAGCTGAGCCCAAAGACTGCGCACCTCGCCTGGACTGGAGAGAGGAGAAAAGGAGGAGACACAAAGAGGGAGATCAGTCGAATTAAACTACACCGGAGAGTTCTGTTCATATCAAATGAAATACACACATAAAGGTTTGCAGCGATGACACTCACTCTTCAAACACATTACTGCCCCCCAGGCTTTCCAGCAGCATACAGAAGTGCCCCTCCTCCTCGTCTTCAACTCCTGACAGCTTGGCTTCCCATTGGCTCTGATAAAGGGCTTCCTTGGCCCTAAAGACCGGGCTGGGGGTCTGATTTTGGTCATCAGTCACAGAGATCCTCCGGCCACGCAGGAACTGACCTGAGATAAACCCACACGGGGTGACAGCAGCAGTTTTAGATGAACCCCTCAGTGGCATCTGGACGTTAGCTTTAGCTTGATGGGAAATTTCAAAAAACACATCATACTGTCATGTTTTCTGTTTAGCACTTGTACTTGTGAGCTACTAAATCAAGCACAGAGTGACATACACTAAAGATAAAAATGTTACAGCTGCACAATCTGCTGTAAACTGGACCTCGAGAAATACATACTAATAGTTTTAATGTCAGACTTTGAAACTTTGGAAAGAATAATTAACACATCCCTTTTCATACAAATGAAAAGGTGATAAAAACAACATGAAGTAATAAAACGAATATTTGCTTGACTCAATACATTCAAAGGTTTTGCTGCCTTCCTTGTATGACCAGTATCTTATGGTGGCTAATGTTAGAAAATGTTATTGTGAATACTGTTGTGTAACTGACATTGTTTTAATGTTGTTTAGGCTACATTTGAGTGTATTTATTGTCCTGTAATTTTCATTCCTAGAAATAATGAAAGTATAGTTTTAAGCATTTATAGGCTTCGAACACCTAAACAAATGGCATAACATAACATGTCCAGCTTTTGTCATGGTTCTACTTAATGTATACACATATTTGAACGTAATTTGCACCAGGTTTGATAAACCGAATGCTGTTTAAACCATAGATCAAAGTTAGCTGTATGAACCAAGTTAGAGGCCTCTGACAGCAGGGAACCTACTGAATCCAGAGGAGAATGCCTCCAGTGTGAGGTAACCAGTGCGATCTGTGTCCAGAGAGTCAAACACATCCTCCAGCTCCTCCGCAGACAGAGGCAGCTCTCTGTGGAGCCTCTGCCAGGGAAAACATAAACACACAGTACATTTAAAAGCTGTTGTACTGAGCTGAGCTGAACAGGAATGATCAGAAATGTAAAACATACACACATAGGTGACAACTAACTTTTATGATACTTTAAGTATTATCTAAATCAATGATGTCACGTAAAAATATATTGTTATAACTCAAGCACACCTAGCGCAGAATAAACACTGGCACAAAGTGGCTGTTTTATGTGTCACTGTTCAGGGCTTTTCTTGAAAACCCTCAACACAGACAACAGCAACAAAAGACATGATGCTCACAAGGACCCTGTCCTAATTAACTGACAACACAGCTCGGACACTGTTGGTGCTTTGAAGAGGCTTGCGTGTATAGTTCCTGCATGTCTTCTTCATTTCAGCCGGTGAAATTATGTGTGTGTGTGTGTGTGCGTGAGATGAACCTAAACTCATAAACATTTCCATCAATGGTGGCACTCTGCCACTTCACCGGCCGTTCGAGTGCATTTGAGTGGGTGAAGTGCTTTTTAACAATGGTGATATAACATGAAATTAAAAGAATTCCCAGAATCGAGCAAAAAACGGTAACCATGACACTAAGTGTTTCCTGCGTGCCATTCACTGTCATTACAGCACCACAGGTGTCACAGGTAAAAGCGTGTCCTCTTCACCTGTTGTTGTTCTTCTTAGTGGAGGCTTAATGCATTCACAGCATTCATCCATGTGTTTTAAAAGCAAGAATGTGAGACATTAAAGAATGAGTGTGTCTGGGAAAAATAAACCCCTCTAAAACATGTAGAGTTGAAAAGAAATGTGATTAATTCATTAGTTGTCTGACTGTATAATTAAACAGCAACAATTTTAATAATAGCAGCGTAAAAATAGTAATAATAGATTAGAGGTAAAAAAGTAAAATTGCAGATTCCACACTCTTAAAATGTGACAGAAAATGAATAAAATTATTTTTTTGTGTCTTATATGATAGTTCATTGAATGACTTTTCAAGATGTCACTTTGAGCTCCAAGAACTTGTGATGGGCATTCTGCACACATTTCTGACATTTTATAGATGAACCTTTAAATCTGTATCCAACAGATTCAGCTTTAAGAAGTGAATCCTTAATGGCAGCTCTAGAATCATCCCATCAGTACCCCTCCTGACAAACTAGACAGCTTGAATCTCCAATAGTTCTCCAACACTTTAACAACACACACACACACACACAGCCTCCTTCTCTAACCCTCATATCGGTGCGGGTGATGAAGCCTTTGCCCTCCACATCACAGGTCTTGAAGAACTCCTTGGTCTTGTCCAGCAGGGCAATTTGACCCCAGTCTGAGCCCTTCCTCCCTGGCCTCAGTCCAAAGCCATTCACCTTGCACTCCTCCTCCATGTCTGGGACTCTTTCTAAGGATCCTTGAGCAGTAGCATGTATTTCACTGGCAGTCAGGAATGGAATCAGACGTCAGGCCTCTTCACTGGCCCTGTATGCAGTGCTCTGGGGCTCTTACAGTCGCCATGACAACAGAGACAGGAAGTAGCATCAGATTGGGCTGCTGATAACTTTGTGGTTTATGAATACACTTAAAACCAGCTGCTCCTGTGAGAAAGAAAAAGCACTTCTTAAGGTATTTGTAACATTTTTGAGAAAACTAGTGGGAAACTCGTTGGATTACACAAGCGATCAGAACATTAATGCAACAGTGCCACACTTGTTACAACCATACAGTACTTCCCTATTCTAATAAGCCAGGAACAAGCGTCTCACAAAAGGTATGTAAACACAGTGTAAAGGATTATCTTAATACCCCGCCATACAGAACACATGACTGCATAATGCCTGCAAGACCGCAAGAGCCCAGAGGCAGAGTCGCAGAGCTGAAGTGGATCCCCTCTGTGCTCTCACAGCCAGTTCTTGTTTTCATCACAACTTCATGACTCAAGCAAGGTTTTGAAGTACTGCCTTGTTTGAACCTTTAAGAGCTGGGGTGCACCTGGTTTTGTCAGAAAAAGTGAAATACGAGAGGCAGATACGTCAAGACCCGTCAACTAACCGCTTGTGATGGAAACGTTTGTTTTACTTGCTGTTAAGACATTGAGTTTTGGCTTTGCAGCAAATAAAACTAAATGTTTAAAAACTTCAGATTTAACATTAAATACATTATACTCTACTAAGAATCCTTAAAGGACTTTTTGAAGACAAATATACCCCCTTTATCTACAGGCCTCAATAATGTTACCTTCTGCAGTATAACATTACTGTAAAAAAAAAAAAAGAAGACAAAAAAAAGAAGATACTCTTCCAAATATTAAGTAAGGACAAATAAATCTTTAGGCTTTTCTTAAAAGAAATACAATACTTGTGGCAAGTTTCTGCTCTCAACCTTAGTTCCTGCTTTTACCAAAATCACAGCTCACTACAGAACTACAACTTCTTTAAATAAACCCAAACCCAAAGGAAAGGTCTTACCTTTTTACAAATGATACACACAAAAAACATGAAGCCTTTTTCCACTCTCAGTATCAACAGAGCAGTGAGCTCGCTCTGTGCTGAGGAAGTCTGGCCTCACAGATGAATGTCGGAGTCAAGTCATTCTGCAACCATGTGATATCATGAGGAAGCGGCCGGAGGCTTTGAAGCCTGCGTCCACACGCTGCATCCCACTCTGAGAGAGAGGGCTGTAGGGTGAACTCTCCTTATGTATGCAACATGTTGACATTGCATGTAACTATGACGACAGCAGACTCAAGAAAGCTAGCATCTTGAATTTGAATGTGTTACTGACGGTTTTATTAAGAACTTAAAAGTGGCAGTTTGACATTATCAATGTTAAAACTGACATTTACAAATTTTTCTGTGATTTTAAGGGTTAATAAAAACAAAACTAGTTTAAATTACTAAATGACTGAAGATATGGCTACTAGTTAGAACTATAATTTGTTGGCCATTTGAAAATAACAGCACTTTACACAAAAACTAAATTAAAAAGTGTCTTTCATGAGCATGTTTTCCCATCTCTACATATCTTACAATGCCCTCTTGTGGTCTCAGATTAAAATGGGCCACAGTATTAAATTTTCAGGGACAAAATACTGGAAAAAAACCAACACAACATACAAGTAAAGAGGCAACCTGGTTTTAGATTACCACTCTACATATAACACAACACAAAAGAGTGTTTTTTTCTTGAAAAGCACAATCCTGATTATCCTCAGCTAGTTATAATTGTGTTTTAATACAATAGTCAAATGAAGGCAAGGTCCATTTTCCCGTTAATTCTCCAGTATCAGCTCTGACTTGAGTCATTTCTCCGTTCTTTGGATCTTTTGAAGCAAGTACTCCATTTGGAGGTTCAGATTGGGCTGCCCTTTCTTGGTCTTTTTGCTCAGCATCTGAAACGTCTCCATCTTTTTCTCTTTGTACTTCTGAATGGCCTCGTCTCTCTGCTGCTTGTTCTTCAGGTACTCCTGGGATTTAACAACAACAAAAAAATCAACAGAACAAGACAACCGGTCAGTAGAAAGCCAGACTGCAATTTGATTTGCAGTCACAAAAAAAACGAAATATTTGATCTTGTAATCATTAACAATTAGGAGAAACACTTCACCTCTTTCTTATTTTGCCGTTTTTCTTTGATTGTCTCAAATTCCTCTTTCGTCTTCTGGTAGGATGTCTTCTTCAGCATTTTCTTTTTCATGCGGTTGCTCATTAGAAGACTGCAAGAGAATATTATAATGGCAGTAATACCATGCATCACCACCCATCTGGATTACTGCAATGGAGTCCTGTCCGGGGTCCCTGGCAAAGCCCTGGACAGGCTCCAGTATGTGCAAGACTCGGCTGCCAGGGTACTCACCCGCACCAAGTCCTGGCAGCACATCACCCCCACCCTCATTCACCTTCACTGGCTCCCAGTCAAGTTCTGGATCTCATACAAAATCCTTCTTCTCACCTACAAATCCCTCCATACTCTTTCCCCCCCAGTACCTATGTGACCTCCTCCGACCCATACATCCCTTCCCTTCCCATCCCCCACACCATCTGTGGACTTTTGGGGACAGAGCTTTTAGTGTGGCAGCCCCGACCCTCTGGAACTCTCTCTCTACAGCAGTGATCTGCAATTTGGTCCTTGGATCTCCTGAAAGGTGCTATATAAATGTAAGCTATTATTATTGTTATTATTATTATTATTATTATTATTATTATTATGTGTTTCTAAATCTGCATGACAATTGACAGTAGATGAATAAAACAAGTAATGAAACTACACTCCAAATTTAGGCAATTTTCATGCTTCCACTTAAAAGACAGAATTCCGTCAGTAAATTGTAATGTGTTAAAATCTTCTGGTGGATATAAAAGAAATTCCTTCTTATCAAGCGTAAAAACCTTTTTACGAAAAGAGTTAACAATTTAAGTTTTAAGGTTTTAACCTAAAAACCAATGACAAGCATCTAACACTTTAAAATGTCACTCACGATGGACCAAAATCAAAACTGAGCAGCAGAACCAGAGATATTTTTACTTCTATCTATTCTTCTCCCTTGTCAAAACCCAAAAGACTACATTATCCACAATGCAGCTTGAACCACAGGCAGCTCAGTCACCTTTTTCATGGCATTGGGTAATAATGTATTGTCTGTTTCTTTATACAATCACTCAGATCACTTAAAGTCACTCAACATCTCACAAATTCAGGCTGGACTGCTCACCTCATGTGAGAATTATGTCGTACAGCTGTGAGCCCATTCGTTTTCTCACCTTTCTTTCTCAGAGGTTGCTGGTGGTTCAGAGTTCCCAGTGACAGAATCTGTCAGCTTAGATCCACCAGTAACTTCTGGATCTGGATCATCATCATCAGCAGCAGCAGCAGCAGCAGCAGCAGCATCACTTTCACCCATCTCTTCTCTCCTCTCCTGCCCTCTCATTCTCAGCTTACTCCTGTTTATTCTGTTGGTCCAGGCCTCTTCCTTCAGTTGCTCTGCCTCGGCCAAGTACAGATGCCGGAGGTGTTCTGGGTACTCATCCTTGTACAGCGGTTTGGACTCTGGGTTCTTCTTCTCCTTCCGCAGCAGCTTGTTATACGCATGTTTGACTTTTTCCTTCCTCTTTAAAGCAAACCCTTGACCTGATGACAGAAGACGAAGGCACACCATGAAATATTAAGCCCTTATTTTATTTAGATAGTGGGTTGCTTGGTAAACCATCATATGCTGAATTTATTAGAAAACCCAGTTACTTAATAAAATCACAAAGATTTTAGCTATTAACAAAATGTGTAATTTCATTAAAATGAAATATCATTTTAAATTGAGAGCTTTCTTAGTTGAGTTTGGCATAATAGTAAATAAATAAATAGTTGTCTTTATAAATGTGTAGATAGGCTGTGCCCCATTGTTGGCTGTTTTTCTCTTTGAATACAGCTGGGTGAATTAATCTAACTACTGTTCCTCGCTACTTTAACAGAGTAGCTACTAGTTGTGTATAACATTAAACGTACCTTCCTTCACACTGCCTTCAAATACTTTGTGTTCGGGGACCCATTTCCTTTTCTTCTGGACCCCCTGTGGGTTCTTTTTTGATTTGTTCCAGTTGCCACCTTTCCCTGTAAACCTCGTATTCTTCATTTTTTGATTTGTCGGTGCCATTTGAGTTAAATCATATCAGAAAAAGCCAAATGTTGAGACTCATGCGCGATTTGGGACTCAGGGTGCCTGTTCCTGACAGACGCGGGTTGATGACGTTCACAAGGAGGACATGAAAAATCGATTACGCAGCATCCAACCTCTAAAATAAATATTTAAATATCTGGGTCGGTTCTTTTAACATCGACGCATTTCGGGCGTGTACATTTGTACACAATAAATGCCTCCCATGTTATGTATGCTGACGTATATTTCATTTAAAAATCAGCATATTTGATTGTTAAATCATCGAACAGTATTTTCGACTGCTACTGCCTAGGTGTACATCAGCAACGGACTACTTCTTACATGCTTCGCTCAGGTCCTCTTTAGAGAGCTTTTAAATATGACACCCTCGTCGCACAGCCTCGCAGAAATTCAACGACGGATAGATGAAGTCAAGCGGTTTCTGTCTGTGACTCTGAGCATCGCCAATGCTCACACTGTGGAGTTTTACACTCAGGACGTGTGGAACCGATTCACGGCCGTGCCACCTCAGGAGGTCCTGTCGACCGTCAGCTCGTGCAGTGACCGGCAGACGGAGCCAGAACACAAAGAAAAGGGTAAAAACGTTTAGTTTAAGGGAATAATAACTCGGTTGCCTTAGAAATGTGAGTTTATATACGTTTGTAGAAGAGCAGTGAGGGTGCCACTTTCTATTAAGGCATAACAAAGTAGTAACCATCAGCTTTTAAGTATTTACTAATGCCTTATAGAGTCGTTAGAAGCCATTAGTTTGGGTTGCCATGTTGTGAAAAAGACCCTTCACTGTGTTGACGGCATGCCTACTTACCTTCTAAAAAATAGCTGCAGACAATTTGGGCTAAAATCTATACATTAAAAAGCAGTTATTACCGGATTACCCACGTGTATTAGCATATTGTATTATATTACCAAATGGGAAGTATAAACACCAGTCAAAATAATTTTTACGTACCTGGCAACCAAGAAGTTGTTCTAGTTCAGTCATTCATTCATTCATTCATTCTCTTATATGTTTATCTTTTTAATTCATTGCTGCACCCTGATTACAAAAATAAAAGACAAATCTCTTAAACAAACATTTTTAACTTGCCCTATGGTTTTAGAAGGGCCACATTATTTTTTGATAGCTTGAAGTAAACTTTTGAATGAATATTGATTACAGTGAGGTCTGTGGCTTATCCATCTTGCTGTGGGATTTTTAAAATGTATTTTTTCAGTGCTGAAAGCCCCACACACAATACTGCTCTCTTTTGTGCTGTGGTGGCAGCATGCAGCCTAAAACCAAAGCTGTTTGGATGGCTGGAAACCACTAGGGCTAAGCGAAATAACATTGTTTGTTATTTTCTTTCGTTCCTAGCACTAAAATCTACTCAATTTAAATGAGTGTGTGAAGATTACATATCTACCGTTCACGCAGAACAAAATACAAAGTTCCACCAAAAAGAAACACACACACACACAAAAAGCTATTAACATGAAAAGCCTTACACAAAGTTTGTCCAACTTTATCATTACTTCTGTGTCTGTCTCCCTCAACAGAGCAATCCGGGACCACCTTTGGGTTTTGCAATGATGCGCACCGGCTGGTTGATACCCGTGAACTCCTGCAGGCGGCCAAGGCCCACTCTCTCCCTGGCCTTGGAGTCTGTGTGAGCAAGGACGAGCTACTGCAAGCCCTCAGAGAGAACAGGGAAGAGATGGGTAGGGATGAATGGATGGTCTACTGTGAACACATTGTTTTATGCTGAGAGTAGGAAACCAGTCAAGGAATGTCCAGCTCATATTGGGACCATAACTCGGGTGCTGTTATGGAATTGATGAATATGAATATAACATGCTTTTATTTGGGGTTCTGTCTAACTCAGATGCTGAGCTGGAGCCAGATGAGTTTATGAATTCTAAGAAATCACATGAGGTCCAGTCCATGTCTGAGGTGGTGGCCTGTCTGGCCTGGCGCTGTAAAGTCAATCAGGTAGAGTAGCGTTTTTAAAGTTGCAATAAATACCTTAAAGGCCCTGTTTAGGAGGGACTTAATAGAAATGTGAACAGAAAGAGGTTTTATCTTAGTAACCTGATTTTGGGCCTTTCTCTCCCACGCAGGTGATTGATGTAGGCTCGGGAAAAGGCTACCTGAGCTCCTTCCTGTCTCTACAGTACGGCCTCCGCGTCTACGGCATCGACTCCTCCACCACCAACACCCACGGAGCCCAGGAGAGGAACAGGAAGCTAAAGAAGTTCTCCAGGGCGTACCAGAAACACAGCAAGGCAGTGAGGGCACAGGACAAGGCCACACATTCGCCTCAGGAGGAGTTAGTAGAAGTAAAGCCTGGAATGAATGCAGACGGTGGTTTTTTATATAGTGATGGGGCAGGAGCTGTGTCACAGGAGGAGGAGGAGGAGGAGGAGGAGGAAGAGGAGAAGGTGTTAATGGGCTTGTCAGATGTCAACCCCGCAGTGGAAAGGAATTCAGAGCCAAACCCAGAAACAGAGGAGCTCTTCCTCAGTGCCCTGTCAATGGATGTGATACAGACTACGTCCCCCAGAGTTCCCCCCAGCCAACTGAGTGCTGACGAGCGGGAGAGGAGGAAGAGGGAGAACCTGGTCAGGAAAGCTCAGAACCGAACCGACAGCGCCGGCACCGTGTTCTCACCGCTCACATCTTACGTTACCGCGGGAACAGAGCTCCGGGAGCTCATCAACGAGCTGGAGGTGAGCAAATCCAAAGTCAAAAGAAGCCAAAAGTAAATGGTGAAAATAGATTTGGTGGTGGTGCAGATAGGAAGCCGGTACTATAGTAGCAAAGCACGATTCCCACAGCAGCTCCTGAAATTACACGTCTGCTCCCAGCAGCTGGCGTTTGCATTACTGGAGCAAGTGTGGGATTTGGTTGCGGCGCCAAATCTGCAGCACGTCATCATCGATGAATGTTACCATCGATCTCCACCCCTCCCCTTTCTCTTCTTCTGTTCCCTTCTCCTCTCTGCGCGCTTTCTCCGAATTCCAGGATGCGGTCGTGGTCGGCCTGCACACATGTGGCGACTTGGCTCCCAGCACCCTGAGGATGTTTGTGGCTCAACCGGAGCTGGCCGCAGTCTGCAGCGTGGGCTGCTGCTATCACCTGCTGTCTGAGGAGTTTGACCCTGCCGGACAGGGTAACCACACACGCACGCACACACACACACACACACACACACACACACCACCTCTTTCTGAGAACACATGTTTTCTGTTGTACTCACCCCACTCTCTTCTTCTTTTCCACTGACACACGTCCCATTATCCCACCTCAGACACCTGCAGCGTTCCCTTCACCACTCTGATCCAATCTGAAATGCAATATCATCTTCCCACATAAAGCCACACAAACACTTACACTCACATTTGATCATAAACAAGTCAAATGTTCTGCTGAGAGTCTGGAAACTCAGCCAAGTGACCCTTCTGGAGATTGAGTTGAGCTCAGAAAGCCACTGTTTGAGCCATTAGGGTGGATTTATGGATTTAGGATAGCTATTTAAGTCTGCTGAAAATGAGATTTTTTCTAACCTTTTTAATGTAGCAGGGAATCAATAGGAAGTGATTGATTCTGCAACTACTGTGTATTTAGTCTTGGTATCGTGGGACTTTGCTGTGATTTAGTTAGCCTGGACACTGAGGAGATTGTATTGTGTCCTCTACAAGATTAATTCAGGTGCCAAAACGCGGGATAATAGACTGATATCAACCTCGTTTCATGCACACTGCTCATTTTATGGGGTATGAATTCGTCTGCACGCGTTCGCATGCTGTGACTGTAGCCTTTGCGTATCTATAAGAAAGAGCCCTCGCTGCAGTCGCTACAGTATCGCGTCATTTCTTGTTAACAGCGTGACCTTTGACCCTCATGTCATCAGGGCCCCGCTGTAGCTCCAGCCAAGAGCGGAAAATGATATAACGACAGCTGATTGAAAACACTCCTTTCCATGCTTGTTTCTCAAACTCCAGCTTGATCTTTTAAAGAAGTGAACAAAGGCGCGCACACACACACACACACACACACACACACACACACACACACACTCTTTCTCTTGCCTATTGGCCTTACAGTGCAGTCTGGGATGCAGGCCAGCTCCTGTGGTGGCCTACCTCACCCTAAGAAAAAGAGCTAAAGAGCTGAAAAGCTTCATTATAAAAGGCAGTTATACATTTATGTAATCTGCTCATTTGGGAATAAAGCAATTCCTTAAATGCATCATCCATGTCTAGTACCTTATGTGGAATTGGGAGTCCAAGCACATGCTGTATACTCAACAACAACCACTCTTAAGATGAGTACGTTGAGGCGTCTAAGGTCTGGAGCCGACGCGTCTCCTCAGAAAATGCTTTCGTCGTACGGTCGCACACAAGGGCATCAGAAATATTTGTCTTTCTGTCCTGAAGGGCAGAGCATGTGCGTGGCCACTTCAGATGGGAACTCTGTGGCCGACATGAGGCCAGCTACTATAAACAACTCTGTGTACGTACTGTAATCTTACCCATCAGACAGGAGGAAGGGCTTGTCCACTTCAGTTGCCTCAGAGGGCCATGTGCCGGGCAGAAGGGAAGCTAACGTGATTGCTAACGCGTACGAGTGTCCAGAGCAGTTAGCGAGAGCCCGGCCGGGTGCAGCTGCACATGTTATTACTGCTTCTTTTGACTGTATCCCTCTGGATTCACTGGGCCTTGGTCTCAGTCACTGACCCTTTTAGAAATTACATGAAAAGGATGGCAGGCTGTCAAGTAGTCACACTCAGCACCCTCCCACTGGGAATCTGTGTGTGTGTGTGTGCACGCGCTAAAGTATGCTATGGTTAGAAATGTGTGGATCGTATTGCTCCTCACAACAACAATCAAGAGCTCAACAGTTATGACTATAAGGCAAAATATTTTTTTTATTTTATTATATAATATATCATTTTATACCTTTGTGTCCAAAGGTTAAAAAACATTAAACCAGCTCGTCTATAGCTCACTAATTAACACATTATATTTTGTATGTTTAGACCAAAAAACAAAAGTGAGTATTATTGCTAGCCTAGCTTACTATCTCTTACTATCTTGCAGTTTCCCTGACTATTTTAAATTCATACCCACTAATTGCAGTCGTTCGCAAAGCCCACCAATCAGTTTACCCCTATTATCTCTGTGTGTTCCCTCACAGAGTGTTTGCGCGGTGCGTGTGGTTTCCCTCTGAGTCAGTACCTCCGGGACGGGTCCTGGTTCTGCGGCCGAAACGCCAGGATGTCTGCTTGTTTGGTGAGTTTGGACGGCACCATGAAAAGATTTGCACAGCTTTTTCTACAAAAACATTTTTCCTCGGACCGTGACGGCTATTGTCAGGGTTGTCTCAGTCCTTCACAAAAGCATCTGTAATGAACTGACAGTAAACAGTCTTTTTATTTACCGCAGGTCATAAACAGGGCATGCGGATGACGTATAGTGTTTTCTTCCACGAAATACTTTGTCTAAACGCTTTACCATTTTTCCCGAAACAGGCTCTTGAGAGAGTTTCCCTCGGCCAAGGGGTAAGTAAGACACGCATGCTAATTGTAATCTATATCGTGAATTACTAGCTGTCATCACACAAGAATCATCACGTCAAAACAAATCTATCAAAATGATTTTAAACCAGAAAAATGCACGTTCCCAATCACTGAAGTCTGTATTATCTTCGGCGTAGATCTCCTACATGCATTCATACAATCAGCTCGTTAATTCTGCTATTGTTTTAAGTCTGTGATCGACTACAGCGTATTTATTTGAAGTGTAGAGCTAGGGGCTCCGGGCCAAAACCGATACACGATATCACCAGCCATTAATATGGAATGTTTATAAATATTAATGCAATCACGGTAAGATTGATTACTCGTTGGAACCGGGGCGGGCTTGATTGCTCTCTAGTCCCTCGTCGGGTTTGGAAAGTGTCAGAAATATTCTGCGTTATGTTGAATTCTGTTTCTTCAGATTCAGATGGAGTCTCTGTTTTATCGGGCGGTCCTCCATGTTATTCTGCGGGACCACTACAGCTCCTTTAGAAGGTAACACACAGCAGTTTACATCTGGCATCACTTTAATATGAGAAATTACAGCAAGTGTCTTGCACCTTAAACACTTTCTGGACCCCGTCATTATGTCGCAGCAACCACGTACAGTAACAAATGTGCTTTGCAGGCTTTTCAGTAGCGTTCTGATGGATACGAACTCACTCACTGTTCTTTTCTTTTCTCTGAACCAGAAAGAGTTTTTGTTTCTGGTTTATTTAGGTTACAAATGAACCAAGACTTGCAAACAAATGTCACATGTACCCAACAGTAGACCAGGTTTCACGTGATGGGGTTTGGACCAAGAACAATTTATTATGTAATTTCAAGGTTAAATGACAAACATTTGCTGAGTTGCAGCTTTTCAACGGTTTTAATGTGATTCTAAATAGAAAATCTCAGACCGAAAGTGGGAACAAAACAAGCAATTTGTAGCCCATCTCGGGCTGTAGGAAATAGTTTGGTGCATTTATCACCTCTTTCTTATATTTTATACAATGAAAAAAAGGAGGGGAGCCGTTTACTGCAGATAAGTGAAGAAATTAATATGCTAAACATGTGCACAAATACAGGCACTTAATGGCACTGAGGACACGGGGGGCTCGGAGAGGCAGCTGCAATGTGTCTGAAGCTTGGCGCTCCCTCGATGCCTGTGTTTGTGCACAGATTTGGGATGTTAAATGTTCTCACTTTTCTGCATTCAGCCTGTCACTGACCTGATCGGGAACCGTTCTATGTGGATTCTTGATATTTTATAGACCAAGCAGCAATAAGAAAATTAAACATCACATTATTCGATGGTTGCACCCCTTGTTGTTTTTTTATTTATAGAAATGAAGCTGCAGAAAAGGCATAATAGACTGCAGTTTGGCCTTCCTTTACTTTGTGATGCTTTACTTTCCAAACATGAGTAACTGCTGGCTCTTAAAAGTCAAAACATTGAACCCATAAAATCTTTAGTTATTTTGCATTCCTAATGACTTTTCGGATCTTTGGCGGACGATGCCGATGGCTCTCCTCTACCTAAATAATCAGAATTATAGAAGTAAATGCTGCAGATTTCAATGAGCCCTTATCAGATGTGCTCGTTGCAGACAGGATGAAAGAGTCCTAAAAGACGCTGAGCATTGCCTCGTCTCCGCTGCTCTGTGACCTTCAGTTTAATGAGTAACATCAGATCAGGATCGAATATCCATTACCTTTCTCTAAGCAGCACCTATTCATCAATGCGAGGCGTTTAACAGTTTGCTTCTGGTTGCTAAGGAGTGATTTAAAAGCAAAAAAACAGGAGACACAACACGAGACTAAAGGAGTGAATGTTGTTTATTTTATCGGGCAGAAATGAGACGTTCAGGGACTGAGATAATGATGTATGCACGTGTGTGTTTGCTCCACAGTGAAAAGCGAGTTGGGAACGTCTACTCGAAGGCTAAATCATTCGTGGACTACGTTCGCCGAGCGCTACGCAGACTGGAACTGGATGAATCAAAGGTCGGGTCATCTTACAACATCTTCCAGAAACAAACTGTGGAAAGTACGCCGGAAAAAAACACAACACCGGAGGAGAAATGCTCACGATTTAGGCACGATTAGAAGGAATGTTTCCTCGTTGGTGTTTATTTAGAAAATACTCCAACTCACGTCAGGTTAGTAAACTAGACAGGTGCTCCAGATCCTTGCTGTCTTGGTTTAGGATGTTGCCAGGCACCAGGATGTTGAGGAGTCTGCCATCTGGTTGCCCCGTGTATCCATGGGAATACGGATGACATGTTTCTGTCTGTGTTTTCATCCTTCACAGCTCCAAAAGATATATACATAATTTTCTTACACTTACACTTACACTCCTACTTCCACTCCTCTTCACATCCTTTCATCTCTCACTTTTATTCCCTTGCATTTATTTCCAAAATCCTTCATATTCTGACTCGCGTGCATGACACCTCTTTCTCCTCAGCTTTCTGACAGTCGCATCCAGGGTTACCACGACACATACAGGCCGCGAATGGGCGAGATGCATGCCTTTAATATGGTAAGTCTGACTACGGGACTTTACAGCCACGACAACCTGTTTGAACTCTACTTTGTGTAAAAACATTTTTATTCCTGTCAAATGGGATGTATAATGCCAATAAATTGCAGACAATTAAGTGAGATCATTGCAGTCGGTAGGAAAGTAATACAGACTGTACTATTGTACAGAAAGGGAAGAAAACCAGCCTCTGGTTTCGGCTGTGGCCACTAATTGTGGTGTCAACCAACATACCAATTTTCTTTCATGACATAAAGCAGTAAAATGGTTTTTGGGGATCGTCCACCAGCTACTGGGAAGACAGTAGTCACGGTGGGTTTTAGTATGTAATTTTGGATGTAGCCAACTTACAAGAAAAACGTTATTTTGTATCCGATAGATGGAAAGGTCCCTGCGAGAAACTCTGATATGAAATTAAATAAACACATGTATCTTTAAAGTCATCTTAAGTCTCTCATGCCATCATCTTTGTGTAGTTGAAGGTGGCCCTGGCTCCATGTGTTGAGGGTCTGATTCTCCTCGATCGCCTCTGCTACCTGAAAGAACAGGTAAAATCAATTCAGTCTCATGAATCATTCATTGTAAAAAAAAAAAATTTGAGGTGTGGCCCCACTCCCATGATGCTTCAGAACATAAATACTGAAGTGTGACTGACTTGGAATACTCAGATAGTCAGCTGAACGTGGACTCATAATGAATAGGCATAAAGCCAGGAAAAGGCAGGGGAAGTGAACTCACTGGGAAGCAGGAAGTGGTGTAGCAGCAAAAGTGTGTATGTTGAGCGCAGACTAAATCTGTTTATATTGACTGCCGTATGGAACATTTGACTTTAAAACAACATCCTTGCCTGCAAACACTACCGCAGTGCTCCACAGTTTCAGGGTGTGTGTGTGTGTTTGTGTTGTAGAGAATCATGATCATTTTAAAGAGTCATAAACCAAGAAACAAGTCTAAGTATAAAGAATCTTCTCAACTGCCTTAAAACTAGTCTACAAACTGGAACCGTTTAAATTTTGATTTTTTTTTTGTTTATTATGTATAAAAGGGGGATTTGTAAATCTAGGAATACATTTTATGGATATAGACATATTTTGTTCTGCAACTAGGACCTATTAATATAGTTCATTTTTTTATACCCTTTATAAGCTCCCAGAGCCCAAGGTGATGTCTTCAAATCACAGGTTTTGTCTGACCAACAGTTCGGAAGCTGCAACCGGTACATTTTTAAATTTTTGCTTAAAAAATGACTTCAATTATGTTTTTGATTTAGCCACTTACTAAATAAATAAATAACTAAAACTCTCAAATCCAGTCTGAAAACAAATTGAAATGTCACAAACTAGAAAATAAAAATACAAACTGTACTAACACTGAAACAAGTGTAGTCATACACTCAATATAAAACCATCACAGTGATTTTAACCAGCAGCCAGGGCTCATTTAGTCTCCTTTTTCAGTTGATTGGGATTTAAAATGTTCTTCCCAGATGATGAAAGCAAAGTACGCCAAAATCTCGGCTGAAATCTGGAAACCTTTTTTTTTACCGACAATATTATAGGTGTCGGCTAAATTAAATCCAGTCTGCAGTTTAACGTCTTGTGCTTCTGCAGCCAAACACAACATGTTGATCTTTAGTCTGAGTCATTGTGATGATATATGTACAAGCCGAAAGCTTTGAAGTTGTGATTACATGTTGTGCTGTGTGTCAGATGGACTTCCTTAATAGGGTCGTGCAATCAAACTATATAAAGTCAAGAGATCAGGTCAGCGCAGAGAGATCTCCCCCGAGGAGGATAAAGAGGAGGCGATGGAGCGACGCGAATATGATCCATGTGATGATAAGTGTGCTGAGGCAGGTTCAGTCTTAAAGAAAGACATGCAGATCAGGTTATTTCAAATCTGAGCAAGAGCTGTACATCTCTATGTTTTCAAAGAGTCTGTCGTTATAGTCAAACAATGGTGTACTAATTAAGCAATGTATACATCCACTGTGTCTCTGGTGGGGACATTATGTCTGCTAAAGGTCCAAATGTGTACGTTAAAATGGGAATCAACATTTTATTCCTCAAACATTAAAAGAAAACAGTTTTGTGTACGTTGTTTTTAGTGATGGGATGTTAGTCGGTCGGTTGGTCCACCACTTTGGTCCAGACTGAAATATCTCAGCAAGTCTTGGATGGATTGCAATGAAATATTGTCCCGTCATTCGTGGTACCCAGAAGATGAACCGTGACATCTTTGGTGATCCCTTAACTTTCCGCAGAGCGCCATCATCAGGTCAAAATGTTCATTTTGTCCAATATTTTGGTCCATTCCTGCAAAACCAATCACATTCCCATCAGCCTCAGCTGTACTTTATTGCTAATTAGCATGCTATCACGCTAAACTAAGTTGCCAATATGCAAAACCTCCATAGCTTTTCTCGTTCCTCCCATTCTGATGATATTGTATGAATGCAGCAAAAGTACGGCCTTCCCAAGGCGCTCGTGTGGCAGAAAACGACCTGCAGTATATCTAAACAGCTGGCCATCAAAGAAGACAAACTTGTTTTACACACAAACAGGAGTCCACCTGACACAATATTTGTACAGATGTTTCTTCTCTGGAGATTCAATAGAGACATCTTTAATAGTGAGAACGTAGGAGCCGAGGATGCCAGGGGTCAAAACCTGGAAGGAGAATCAGGATTTTTATGTCCATGTGTTTATTTATTGTTTTTTGGGTGTGTGTCTTTGTGTCCTGCAGGAGGATTTATCATTCTGTGCTCTGGTGCAACTCTTTGATCCCCTGCTGTCACCAAGATGTTACGCTGTCGTTGGCCTGAAGAGATATGAGGACAGAATTTCATGCTGATGAACTTATTCATGTGCACGATAATAATACACTGGCCATCATTTTACATGATCGTATCGGCAATCGTACATCAGGAGTGATTGTATTATGTATGTATTCTCTCCTGCTTGGTTTAATTATACGTATGACTTAATCAAAATTTCAGTAACATCTTGTTTTGCTTTATGTGCTTTACTGTTTTTGATTAAAAAAATGTGTGTTTAGTTCTTGACCTTGTGCTCCTCGTGAAAAAACTACACACCTGGAAAAAGTGTAAAGTTTGATTGAATTGTGTCCTTCTCAGCCTTTTGTCTTTATGTTTGGAGACCCTTGTGAAAACACTTGCTGAAGGACCGTTCAGGGAGCCGGGGCATTGTGGGATTTAGGGAGGCTTGGATCTCCTCCGCTGACAGGTCTGGAAACCCCATTTCTAGGCTCTCAAACCAGAGGAGGTAGAGGAAAAGGTAGAAAGGGCAAGAGGCACCCTTGACCCCATTTTAATCTTTACTTCTGTTTTGCTTTGTCCTTGGTCATTTAATAAATTATGCTGTCCTACAGCTGATGTTATAAACTTGAGTGCACATGAATTATGGTAGTGGCAATTACATTAAAGCTTTTTTTTTTACAGTGGGATTGTTATTAACTTAATTTACAAATGAAAATATACTATTTGAAATACTATAATACAAACTTGACCAATAAAAGTTGGCCTCGGTTATGTCTTTCATAATGAACTTTAATTCTGTCATTGTATGCCCAGTGTGTCTCACGGTCCCCACCACTGAGTCTGTAATGGTCATGGCAGCTGTGCATGTGACACTGTTGATTAAAGCTCTGTAGGAGCATCCATTTGACCAAAGTATGGATATATCTGGAATAAAAGGAGCCTGAAACGAAGGGAATTTGATAAACTTTCCCACTGTGCACTACTGACACAAAGCATGTCCTCTCATCGCTTCCACTGCTTCTACTATTTGTCACTGTAGCTGCAGCCGCCTGCACATCTGTAGGCCATCCATAGGTCTGTCAACGTCGCAGTGGTGAAACCGCGGCCCAGAGCTTTGTTTTTATCTCGGTAAAGACAGATGGTGAGACTGTGCTGTGTGTGGACCATGTTTCGACACAGCGGCGTGTTTCGCACTGACAGCCTGCTCTAGCGGCCAAACCAGACTGACACGAATGCAAGCGGTTCAAGATGTGGACGAGGCTTGTTTTGGGGTATCAATGTTTTGTTGTGGCCGAGTGAGTCATGTCCTGTGGACCTGTCCCGTCCTTGATGCTTGCACGCATGTTTGCGCACATATATGTATATATATAAACACACCCTGGTACAGTCACTTTCATGTGCCCACAGAGACAACAAGAAAAATGACATAATAAAATTCCTGCTTCCAATTAACACAAACAAACATGCAAATCCGTAGGAAATAAATCTTTGAGGAAAATGTTACAGGATGTGATGAAGGCTGGGAGACAGAAATAGTCTGCATGGGGACACAGGCATCTCACATGACTTGAAGTGGTGAGGAAGTGAGGGGAGTGCATCAAACACTTTGGCCCTTTGCTCTGATCACTGTTTCTCACGGTGGTGTTTGGATATGAATCAACTTCCTGCTTACCCTCCTTGATCTGAAAAATCATCCCAGGAAGGGACCTACATTTGCAGTTTGCAAACTTTTAAACTTCATCTACATGTCTACATAATTCGTTCTTCGCTGGTGAATGTTATGCTTCGGAGTTTCTTGTGAATGGGGAAACTGACATTTATTTAATGAACCCTGGAGAACCAAAGGATGAAATTTGGAAGGGAAGTTGCAGGCTTTATCAAGCATCAACACAACGAGGAAAAGGAGTGAGAGGAAGAACACAGTAAAACACCTTTACTTCTACACCCACTCTCATACACACAATCCAAATGTCTTCTGTCTAAGCATAATCATCATGGTGTCTTTTTCGGGGGGGGCTTGGGCATACAGCCATCAGAGAGAACGGTGCCAGGAAGTGGCCCTGGCTTCCATCATCATGCCCCTCCAGTAGTGAACAGATTACATTTCTCTGCCAGATGCCCTGCTTGTGAGAAAGAGGGGATTTGGCTGGACGTTGAGCTGGGCACACACTGCTTGTTTTAGATTAAAATCGCTGTTATCACCTCAAGTCACTGCAGATTTGTTCTCTCAAGATCCACATGGACAAAAATGCATTTCACAACTGTCAGAGATGTATCTGTGGATGTGTAAACAGGCACGTAAAGCCGCACAAATGTTTGACTCTGAGCTTCAAACAATGCCACCCTCAGGAAACACTTGACGGAGAACTGCTGTTTTCAATGTGAAACACAGCCATCGCATATTTCCAACAACAATATTTGTTCCTCTGATTCACATTTTCCATTAATCTTGCCCATTCTTTTGCTATGTTATCCAGACTAATATCAAATTAGATCAAGCTAAAACATCTGCCAAGTCACTGTCAGAGAACACTACAAACAATGTTATGTGTTGCTTGTGGAAAGTAGAACTATGATTCTACAGCTTCAACCTCTAATGCAATTGCAAAACAAAGGTGGTGATCTGATGAAGTGCTTTGGCTGTATATTACATATATTCAGTAACCTGAATATAAATCCTGAATCTATAAATATCTTCAGTGGGTTGTGATTTCAGGCCTGCTGAGACTCCTACAATGATTACATAACGTAAAACACATTTCCTGTCAACGTATTTACATCACGCTGGTCCATAATGCAATGTTTAATGACAAAAAGAAACTGAAGTGGAACACCATTCAGATTAGGAATTTATAAAAAGGTTTTTCTTGTCATGTAGAATATATCTCTTTTAAAAACTGTCCTGAGGAAAGAAAATGCTTTGAGTTGTATAAATTGGCTTTATGTTACAGTAGTACAATAAAGTACAGTACAGTAGAAGCATATAGTATCAGTTGAAAAGCCTCTACGGTAATTTAGGTAATTTTAGCACCGCTCCCCTTTTATTCCCCTTCAACAAGGCAGCTTCACACTCCAAACACATCAAATTTAACAGTAATGATCATAGTAAAGGGCATCATGAGCTGCTGCACTTTATGGTCAAAGCATCCAAGTGTTTTCATTTGGATGTTGTGGTGTTTTATTTAATTTTCACAATTTGTGTTGTCTTTTCTTTTCTGAAACAACACAATCCACTGCTCATTATAACCTCTATTCACGCCATTTTACAGTACGCCATTAGTGTGGTTTAACAGTAACTGCAAAATAACAAACCCTCATTAGCTGATCCATTTTAATTCAGCGCCAAACCCAAACAACCATCAAGCTCCCTTTTTTCCCACCAACACCCGTGCGGATGTTCCACAAACCAGGGTGGATTTGATTTGGTGTGTGATGTAGGCTACTCCTGATTTTAGCTTGCTGGGCTCCAGTGTTGATATTAATACCCCGAGTGTGCTATTTCTATGAGGGCAGGGCCCGGGCAGGGTCCCTCCAGCTGTGATTTTCTGTTTCCTGTGTGATGTTTATCTGCTGGGGTGAAGCAGCAGTGGTTCCGGAGAAAACAGCACAGGGAAATTACCATTACTCACTGTATGACTCAATGGGGAACAGAAATCTCTCAATAACAGCAACAATGGAAGTAGACTTTGTTGGAAAAGTTTGTCCTTTTGGATGTGTGAACTTAAAAAAAAACATAACATAAGATATTACATATTAAACCATGGCATTAGCCAGTTCTATGCTAAAAGGAATAGTTTATATGTAGTTTATTTCGCACAGGGAAGCGCAAATAGACACGGAAAGTTCATATTCAAGGCCTTTATGAATGTGTTCTAAAAACATACAGTGGTGAGAGGAAAAAATGAGACACTGGAAAGAAATAAAAGAAATGACCAGCGTTTCTGGTGAGTTCTGACAGACAGTGTGTCCAGTGATGGATGGTTGCTGACTTAATAACATCTGTGCAGGTTGGACACTGGTTGTTTCAACACGGACTCCCAAACCAGACAGCAGCCGAATTTGGGCAAAAATGGGATGCTTCAGTTAGCTTAACCTGGCATTAAGAATGGAACCAGGGGTAAACAGCTAGCTTGTTGCGAAAGGTTTATACTTAGTCCGAAGGTCTTGTCATTTTACATATTTTTTGTTTGGATTAAATGAAGCAAACAAGGTACGTGTTAATTTGTGAGTTTTAGAGGTGCTGGTAAGTGGATTGTGTAACATTTATACAGAGCTAGGCTACCTGTGTTCCCCTCTTTCCAGTCTTTGTGCTGTGCTGAGTTAAGCTAACCAGCTGCAAATACTCATTCAAAGCACTTTGGCACACGCCGAAGGCCTCAGCAAAGAGGTTTTTGGACACTTGTCAAGTAAAATATGCAAGCATTTGCTTTGTCGAAATGTGTGTTTAAATGAGAAAAACCCCATGCGCTTTCAATTATAAGCTCGATAAATGATCGTCACTTCGAAAACAGAAAGAAAACTAATAGGAAATGAAAGGAAAAAAATGCATTCGTCAAATATGGACAATATTAAGACTTTATTTTTGAAATGCAGAGGTAAAAAGAGCAAACTTTTTAGCCGCCCCTTTAGACTTGCCTCCAAAACCAAAAGAGGATGTTTTCATTATGGACTGTGGCCTGTTTACACCTAAAGAGCGAGCAGTATATTCTTTACGCTCCACCACGGTGAGGATTTAGCAGGTAATCAGTCAGAGGGAGTGAACTCGTCTTCTCCTGTAATGTGTTTGTTTTGCCCCGGGCCTTATACTCCCTGCGGAAATATTTCCCCCTCTTTTCCTTAGCTAATCCCCTAATCACTCGTGACGACTGCGACACAGAGCAGCCCTTGTCCCCGTGGGGCCGAGCGAGGGCGCAGTGTTCATCTTGTGGGCTTTGTGTGTGCCCGTGAGTATACTAGTTTGTTCGGGTGCGTAATATTGGTGTGCAATTTTAATTTGAGCAAAAAAGAACAATGTATTTCATGGTTGTCTTACAGATAAAGTGTCATAAGCGTTGAGCGTCTGCCTACAACCCAAACACAGACTCACTGGAACCTCTCGACACTGATGAATGCGATAGAAGAGGAAGCAAAACACAGCTGCCTGTCTAAACAGTCCAGCAGGTGCCATGAGGTCAAGGTCAAGTCTTGTTCAGAATCAGGGTCACCGGGTGCCACTGTTACAAATGACTCTGTGCTCGCCCTTTAATGCTCACCCGTCATCAGCTGACACCCTTACGCTCTATACATCCTTCTCCAACCATCTGTTTTTCTTTCTCCGCTGATCTGCGGCGCATGTCTTCGCTTGGAGCCCCCGACTGAGGGACAGGCGTCGGTCCAGCTGGTAGTCAGCAGGACCAGGCTGCGTGTTTCCAAACTGACGGCCATATGCATCCTCACCGTGGGGCGATGTGCACCAGTTCATCCATCACACCGACTCTCCCAGTTTAGCCTCTCCATAGAGACGAGTGTTTTAATTTGGGGTTAGGAGGAGATAGTATGATACCTACAGCAGCAGAACACTTCAGCATGAAGATCAAGCTTAACGTGCCAACTGTACACTGTCAAATATTTAACTGCAAGTTTACAGTACATGTCTGGTTGCACTACCTTTGCCAAAAGTAACTGACATGTTTACAGTAAAGTATAGTAAAATGACAGTGGTATACTGTGTCTTCACAGCAGAGCTGGGTGGGGCCATAATAAATCGACCTCGGAGCCACAAAAAACACACATTATAAATTATATTAAAGATGTATTATACGCAACATAAATGATCTGATTCTGATAAATGATAGAATATGCGGCCTGCTTGCCAAGCCTTTTGATTTTCCAGCCCCTCTGTGATTTTTAAATGAGTAAGTTTATTCCACATATTTGTCAGTTGTGTCTAAACAGGGAGTGTGAGAGACAAGCAGACACACTTACAAGCAGAGAGAGAGAGAGAGAGAGAGAGAGAGAGAGAGCTGGGAGAGGAAAAAAGTTGATGGGAGTGGAAGTGGAGGAGCACTCCTTGAAAAGAGCATGTGAGCGGGGCCAGACCGGTGTCACTGACACTGTCAGTTAAGGATTAAACCAACGGGCCGATCATTTACCTGTTTCATGAAGGGCCGTTTAGAAAAAAATAAAATATATCAGGGCCAGCTGAGTAGGCCCAAAGGCAAGTCGGCCTCACGGTTTTAAGTTATGTCATAAAATAGCTGTAGAATTACTGTATTGAACTATTTTACAGTAAAATGCACCGTCATTACTGCACCGTCTATAAGATAGGGTTTCTATATGTTTAAAACATACATTACATTTTACTGTCTATTTTACATATACTTTACTTTTATTTTTTGACACTGTGAATAATGTGTTGGATTATTTTCGGGTGAGGTGATGAATCTTGTTTTTAGGCTTTGTTACTTTCAATTCCGCTTATCTGACTTGCTCTAATTTGTTCATGTCAATATATTTTCCTGTTGCATGACCTACTTTAAGAAAATACAATGCCACAAAAGGTGCACTGTGACGTGTGTAGTCCATCAGTAACGGTTACTTATTTATTTCTTTTTTCTCTCTCCAGTGCAGAGCCCAGTGCGCATGCTCCGCCTCGCTGAAAACCACGTGCGTCTCCCAGCTCCGCTCTCTCCGGCACCGCGGCGGAGAGATGCGCACACCGAGGACATCGCAGCACAGGAATGCGCACAGCTCCGGGTAGCTTCAACTCCCGACACACCTGACCCACCTCTCAGCACAATGGGTTAGAGGGAAGATGGCACACTTTGACACACTTTGCATGTCATGGGGAATGCCCGGAGTTGTCCGGAGAGCTGCGCTGCCGAGCGGATTGAATTGAGAGCACAATAACAAGAGACTTGACAGAGCGGCGTGGAAGGAGAGGGTGTGAGTGTGTGTGTGTGTGTGTGTGTGGGGGGACCTGATTCCAGTCATTTCTACCCCAGTCCACTCTCCCACTTTGGTTTTGAGAGATGATCACGGAACTGGTGTGCACCGCCGTGGCCGTGGGTCTCTATCTGAACACGCTGGAGGCAGATTTCTGCTACGATGACAGGTAGGTTTTTTAGCGCCGCTGCCAACACCATCCCCACCAGCCGCTCCTCCACTTGTCGTCTCCTCTCGTTACGGGGTGGGGGGCGGGTCGTCGCTCCTGCCCGCATGTTTGCATGTGCTTTTTGTCCGTAGCCTGTAATAAATCACTTCTTATTTTCCGGCTGTGGTCAAAGGCACAAAGACCGGGAGAAGTCAGGGGAGAGTACCGACCCTGACGGCTAATTTGTAGCCTGCAAAATCAGCCTGCAGTGGTGCATTCGAGTAACTTGCTGCTCGCTGAGTTCATATTCTTAATTGCTCTTAAATGTGTGTTTGGTCCCGTGCGTGCAGCCTAGTGTTCCTTAAGCGACTTAACATTTCGCAAAGGTGACAAAGAGCCACTGTGCTTGTGCTTTTGTGCAAACATGACCGACAAAGAGAACGTACAGCGCATGGTCCGTGTGCGCGTGAACTGACCGGCAGAAGAGGTGAAGTTCAACACGTTGTGAGCTGAGAGCAGCCTCGGCCCCACCGCCTGCTGCTCGCCTGGAGAGGTTCAGGTGCTCTCTGTGTTGATGATGAAGCACTCGTGCCTGTTTAAACAATGCCCTGCACCCGGGAGTGGGGATTGGAGCTTATTTAAACCGGGAGTTTCATTTTGCAAACAGCTGAACAAACATGTCAACACTGTGGTGCTGTGGAGGGGCATTCTGGGAAAACCCCGCGCTGCCCCGATGGACAGTGGTGTACAGGAAAATATGGACAAAACCTGACTTTAACTTGTGGTCATCATGAGAAACTATTACTGGGCATAACATGACTAATCTGAGTGGGTCACCAGATGGTAAAAGAGAAAAACATACTAGGATACTCACCAATTTTAGTCGTTTAGTCTATAAAATGTCAGACAAAAGTATAAAAATAAATGTCCTTTTTTGAAAGTCCAAAACCCCAAAGATTTAGCTTACAATGATACAGAGACGAGAAAGCAGCAAATATTTAAGAAACCGTGAAATCAGAGAATATTTGGTTAAAATGATTAATCAACCATTCCAGTAGTTGCTGATTATTTTATATCAACTAATCATTTCAGCCTTAAGATAGATATTTTTTGACACAAAATCATCTTTATTCTCGGATGTGTGTCCAGTTTTTGGCCCTTTTCTTGTTAAATATTCCACACTTTCATCTCTCTGGGCCTCTGAACACCATTCAAATGAAATCTCAGCAGGAAAGATCACTATTTGATTGAACTGCACATGATTCATTTCCATACTGATGAGGTGTCACAAGCCAAAAACATTTGGGGGAACCACTGAAAGACTAATCTGTAAATTATGGCTAAACTCTATTCCATAAATGAATAATTGAGATTAGATTAGATGACAGTTTTTTGTCAGATTCCTCTTCATCATAAGGCTTTTGTGTTACATGAAAAAGAGAAATATGCAGTTACATTTCTTTTGTGTGTGCGCCATACATCTGCGCTTGTGAGAATAATCCCCCTTCAAATAAACGTTCTGTAGTTGCACAACAGCTGGTCCCCTTATAAAAAAAGAATAGCCGGACAGGTAGTTCTTCACTGGAATACTGGATATGTGCATGAGGTGTTTTGGCTCCTGCAACAGTTCTGTCAAAACTAATATTGACTAGTATTTCATTATCCAGTATTAAATCACAGGGTGAAAACAACGGATATGCAAGGTATGTGGTAGATTTCTCTGGGGATTAAAAGAATGAACAGACAGAGAACAGGTCGCCTCCCTTATTCGTCTACAGTTCAGTCAGTGGTTGCTGTCTGGTATGCATCTCCAGACTCCCCTTAAAGGTCAAAAGATCCCCCACTTTACTTTTCAGCACCATCAGTGACCCCTTTTGTGCGTTATGTGTGAACAAGACAAGAGTGTGCGCGGAGGTGGAGGAGGAGGGAGCAGAGAAACATACAGTGGTGGTAGAAACCACTTCCATCACGCCTCGCCAAGTATCCCCGTAAATCGCCCAGCGGCTATTCATCCATCAGCCTCGTCTGCACGTGTGACCGTGACACTGCAAGGTTGTCAAAAAAAAAAAAGAAAGCCCTTCGGTGACATATAACCCAAGGTGCTGCCCTGCCCGCTTCAGCCTACGCTCGCACTCCATCTCCTCGTTGAAAGCACAGTATCCACCGATGGTGCGAATCTATCAAAGTCACCATGGTAATTTGCACTCTTGGGGGACACACGCTGGCGTTTTGGTTCAGCACTCTCAGATGGAGGAGGTTGAATACCAATCAGAGGTCTGACCTTCACTGGTCGTTCATCAAACGCCGTCTTCTGTCGGGATCAAGAGTCGTGTGCTCCGAGTCTCTTCCCTCGGGGGTTAGAGGAGAGTTATGAGCAAAAGGTTAAGGCAAGAGAAAGATTGAAGTGGAGGAGCGTTACACTAATCATTCTAGTCTGGAGTTGTCTGACATGTAGACAAATTTGCTTCTCAAAAAATCTGTCTTTTTAAGTTGCCTTGTTGTGAGCTAAGATAATCTTATCTGACCTTTCACCCTGTAGTCAAATTCTTGTTGCACGTCACATGCAGTTCCTAAAACGGAAGATGGGATGACGAGGCAGATACTTCTGGTTCCAGACACTCCAACTTGTGGTGATGTTCTGAGCGGTCTCTGTTTTTTCAATCATGTCAAGTGTTTTTCCTGGGCACTGTTCAGGGCACAGCCAAGCACTCTCTTAGCCAACGGCAAGCCCAATGAAAAGTGTCTGCGTGTGAAGTGACTAAGTTTTACGGGAGATGGGAGAGGACTCGAGCCAGGCCACTTCTGATTCAGGGCATCGCATTTTAAACACGCTATTAAAGTTCATAGAGTTCATGAAGTTCGTGCAGGCTGTTTGATTGCTTAAGTGTTGCGGTCATAGATTGGGAAATATATTTACCGTCACCTCTGAACTCTCCTTTGAATACCCATCATCAAGGCTTTTGACAGGTTAACAAATGAGGCTCCGCATGATGGCGACATTTCAATGATATCGGTCTTTACTAGGAAGACTGGGTCATTATTCGGTTGACAACCAGAGTGAAGCAAGGACAAAAGATAAAGAAGGCGACATGGTGAAATAAAATGCGTCCTAAGTGGCTTTCAGTATCCCAAGTCGTGTATCGCAAAACATCTGTGACCCCAATCACGTCACACACCCTCTGCACAACTCACAAATGCATTATGGGCCCTCGGGGGTTTGAAGTGAAAACATCTTCCCTCTTTGTTTCTGAAGAGCAAAACAATTTAATATCTGGGTGAGGAGGAGGAGTTTGGTTTTCACTGAATGGCACATTTGCACCGGCAAAATGTTGGTCCCAAACAAACGTAAACCATCAAATGTGCCCCTTAGATAACAGAGGTGATGCCTAGTAGTGTCGTGAGAGAATACAAAAGATCAAACAGTCCGTTGGTTTCAGCATCTGTTACGTTTCTAGCTTGGTTTCTGAGGTTGACCGAAAAATGCATCAATATGGAACTGTCTTTAAGAAGTGCCCTTTCATCGTAGTTCAAACCACAGTGCTTTGTACTGAAGTGGTAATGAACTGCCTTTATTCATGTTAATGCGGCACACATTGTTTAACCCCCTGGGTCACCTATACGTTTCTCTCCAAAGAGCATAAAACTAAACAAAAAGATACACTTTCAAGTTTCTCACAATCCCCGCTCTTTGGGTTTGGGTTGTAATAGGGGTGTAACATAAAATGTGTTGGCTTTACATACAGTTTAATACACGTATTTTAATGGGTTCCATCTCTGAATTGTCTGTTTTTGGTAACCGCTCATAACTGTTATCTCTCATGGGTTGGCGCTCCCAAGGCTCACTGTGATGAGTTTCGGCCCACTGTAGTATAAATGTTGCCAGGAGTCTCTGTGCCTCTAGTGGAATAATTATCTAAAACATGTGCCCTAGTTGTGTTGAGGCTGTTTAAGTTACAGTATGTGCTTGGAGCAGATAAATATTGAGGGAAGATGTAGGCTAATGAAATGAGTGAGCAAAAATCTCTTTTGACTGAATCGTGTGCGCAGGGAGTAATACAGCTGAGGTGAAAAAAAGCTTATGTCTGTCAGGAGGGATTTTCACTGTAAGCATTTTCGAAATGTGTAACACTGCCCAAAGACCAGCGTTGGTGAGTAAAACAGATGAAGAAAGTGTTTATGATACAACGTAATTTGAGATGTTTTTGAGGAGAAACAGGCAAACCTCATGAAAAGTGTGGTTTGGTGGTGAAAAAAGATGTCGCCATCTTTTGCTCTGTCCTAATGACCATTTGCAAAAATGTTTTACTTGTTGGCCATGAAAAGAGTTTCGCTATTGATATCTTGTTTTTACAGTCTCTAGCCTCCTTAGATTTGGTTGGTGGAGGGTGGAGACTATCAGTCAAACAATAGGAAGGCAGAAGCAAAGAGTCTCATTTTGATTACTAGCAGATTCGATTCACAAAAGCACTTAGTGGTCAACTGGGCAGATGTTGTGGCTTTGAAACAGTTTTAAAGCCCAGTATATTGAATGGGGTGAATTAGAAGTTCTCTTCGGGTTTATAATGGTGTCCGGCTCAACGTTTAGAGAAAGAAATGGCAGTGCATGTGCTGAAGACAGAGGATGAAATGTTAAAGCCTATCTTCTTGCGCTGGGATGTGCTCCAGCTTTTACAGTCCTTAAAGGGGCAGGGAACAGTCTTCTGGCAAACAGAGGCTTGTTCCTCATAATGAAAGGGTACTGAGGCATGCACAAGGCACTTTTTTTTATCAGGCACATTTTAGGAAAGATATTGTTATGAAGGAACAAATTCTCCTTCATGTGCGGTTCTAAGGTCTGCCAACTTGAACTTCTGTCTTGACTGACTGCTAAAGACTTTCGTCTAATTTCCTTGTTCCTGCTGTCTGACATCTTCAGTGATACAAAGGATAGGTTTAGGTGCTGTCATTTGATTTCTTCTTTTGGAGCAGTTAGTATGGTAACCCACAGGGAGTTTTTGAAACAGTCAGATTGTCACGGCTGGCGAATGTGAGGCAGCAAGGAATAGGAGCCGAATGCAGACAGGCTAATTTCAGTGATTTATTGATAATGGAAGTCTTACAGGCAGGTATAGGTATGGGTACGGGTTCAGGTTCCAATTCTTGAAAGACTTGAAAGCTACTTTGGAAGACGATCGTTTAAGTTAAGAAAAATAGGTTATCATTTGAAGATCTTAACTTGGGGTTTGGGAAATTTTGATTTGCAATTCGGACATTTTTAAGACTAAATGATTAATCAAATAATCTGAAAGAAAGATAAACACCAGATTATTTGATAAAGAATATAAATTCTTTCTAATGTAGTAGTAAGAAAATATGAAAAGCTTATTAACTAATATTTTATACCCCTTTGCCTTAGGAAGCACTACTCAGGCATGGAGTAGGGATGGGCTTGTTTATTTTTAGGTTGTCCCTCCTTGTCCCATTGGGTTCCAGTGATGCGTGAAGCTGGTTGAGGCTGCTGCTAACCCTTGGCTGGCCCAAATTCTTCGCAGGCCGCAGTCGACCCGCCCGTCTGCCAAGACATGACCGCCAAACCTCAGTCCCACGACCCTCCCTCCGTACACACCATATGTGGATCCCAAAACACTAGTATCCACGGACAACGAGGATTACAAGTTTGCCGGCGCCTTGTAAGATACGCATGCCAAAGCCGTAGATTTGTCATGAAACACCCATGCTAGATTTGGGAGGATGACAACCTCAAACCATAGATAAATGGGGGAAAACATAGTCTCGCAAGTTTCTTATCTGGCTAACGGCATTCATGTTCATCATGCTCTTCACTAACTGAGACCCTTCACAACTGGAGCAGCATGGTGTTGAATTTCTTCCTCAGCACACTAAACTCACTTTGTAAGCAAACCTCCTTTTTGTGGCGTTAGATTACACTTAGAAGCTGGCTTCCACTTTCTCTCTTCAAAACACAAGGTGGACTTCTGAAACAACTTACAGCAGTTGGGGCGTAATACAAAACCAATCCCAAGCTGGTGATCACACGAATCGCAAGCAGTTACCCTTTCTACCTCTTGTAATCAATAGCCACTGACTATCATCTTTCACTGACGGTGGAGTTTCATTTTTGTCTGGAGCCCAGAACAGCTGTCAGAACGGGAAATCAAGCATGTTTTATTTTAATTCTTTTTTTTTTGCTGCACTTGAAAAAGCGTGCTCGCATTTTACTACAGCTTGTATCAGTTCTGACTGAAAAGCACTCTGAAGTGACTTCTGACTTTCATCAGCCAGTTCCTCAGAATCTGTAGGGGTTAATTTGTGCATGTGGAGGCATGTATTTTTTATGTGCACTGGCACCCAGACTGCTATAGATAGATATATGTGTTTGTATAGGTTGAACTTATATATTTACTGTATATTATTTAGACATTCTGGGAAATAAACTTAGTAACTACATACATACACACTACAGCCAGGAGGCGGTTTTTAACATAGCTTAGCATAAAGATTTTCCCCAAGCCTCATGCATTTAGCTGAGAAATTGCTTCTGACGATGAAGTGAGAAAAAAAAGGTTTTGTATTGCAAAACTAAATATTTGTTTGACAAATACCTATATTATGATGAGGTAAAAATCGTTGTTCCCTGCAGGCTGTGATGAAACTCCCATTCATCTCAGCATGGGATACTGACACTGTTCTGTGCCTTAATTATAATGTAAGTGCCATGCGCTTCACAAAACCAAGATTCATTAGCTTGGCAACCCGGGCACTGAACCCTAGCTGAGCACTGCACACACTCGCTCCTTTTCATCTTCACGCATGGCTACCACAGCTAACTCTTGTAAAATATACTAAAATGCATGATGCTTTCTGGGTCAGAACAGGGCCAACTGTAGAGTGTAGAGGGTGTGTGTGGCAAAATCGTTTTGTGCTTCGCACCTCATAAAAACCTGAGAGGGGAGAGATTGAGAGTTGGTGTGAGAGCATGAGGGATTTAAGTCTCAGGAGAGATCAGATAGCTACCTTTACTCAAGGGCACAGTTATAGTGTTTGTCATTGAGATGTAGGAGGAGTGAAGTGATTATTCTGGACGCTCTGTCACTCAAGGGTGCTACAGTTGGTATTTGTTTGCCTTCAGTATTTTTGTAGGACGACATCAGAGACTTTCTGAAGATATTTGCCAAAACAGAACCTGTACAAGGTCATCGTGAAAGCATTGTGAGGTATTTAAGATGTGTATGCAGTCATTTATCTCTAAGTTAAGGACCATAACTTTATTTGCGCATGTATAAAATTCCTCTAAAACATCAATTCTTTGCCATCTGTCATAATTCTGTTCTCACTTACTTGATTTAAAAATGTATAGGGAATGTTCATATTTTACTCCCATCCACATGGTTTACTCTGCGGATGGAGATAGCCTTTCTCCCTTTCCTGTTTCCTCCTGATAAGCGCCTAAAAGTGGAGAAACCACTCTAGGTAACACAGATAAGAAGAATTTAGGAGGTCTCAGAACATCTGTGTTGTTTAGAGGTTCTCTCATTGTGGAACAATGGATTGCTATTTAGAGGAGTGATGACACAAGTTGTATTATGACGGGAGATGATAGCGATTATTATAGTTGGAAATAGAAGGAGATGGAGATTGTGGATTCTGCATGGCTTGATGATGAGGTGTTCAGAGTTGGATTGAAATTGTAATTTCCTGCTTCACCATACAGCCAGTTTTTGGTTTTGGGGTACATCATTTCCAGCCCAATTGAAAAGACCAATTCACTCTTTGGCTCGGTTGTAAAGTAATTATTCAGTGTTTATAACCATAGAGCACATCATCCTTCAAGTTAACGATCCTCCTTAATTTTCTAGGCAGAGTCAGGAAACAGTTAAGCCAATTTTCCATTTTGATGGACTGCACATTTAAGCATTGCTCAATAGTACGCTCACCCATCTCACGGAGGGAAACTGAACTCCTGCAGCACTCGTCTCATGATGGGATCAGTAGCTGGGGTTTTTCAGTTACTCTGAGCTTGCTGGAGATAAGGCGAATCACTGTTTAAGTAAACACGGCAGTCCTGACTGCAAGCAAGCCTCAGTGGAAGTCATCCTGGAGAAAGAGGAGAAATCTGCATTTGAGAATTGGCTGTTTTCCCGCCTCAGTCAGCCCGAGATAAACCATCCACCATATTTATCTATTTACACAATGTAATTTGTTTCTCACCATCATTTTGATATTCATGGATCAATGGCTATGAGAAAGGCTGTATGGTTATAGTGCCTTCATGATGAGCTGTGACAACACCGTAATTTACTTTTGAAGTGTTTTGGGGGAAATCTACCACATCACACAGTGTTATCTCCAGTCTTCCCAGTTTACCCTTTGAATTGATTATTTTCATTTTTTTATATGTTAGATTGTACTGAAGGTCACTGAGTTATGCAGGTTTTGCATTTGATAAGAACACTGCCAGTTTATATGCGCTCTGTGGTGCATTTTCACTTTGATTTTGATAAGAAACACGCAGCAGGGAGCATGGACTCAATATTTGGATTGGTTGCCCCCCCCCCCTCCGCCTAAAATAAATCCCTATATCCAAGGCAATCAATTGTTCTTTTTCATGTGAATTTGAACTAAGGAAACATCACAAAGGCGGCGTCCTGTTGTAGATTCCTATCTCCACTCTGTAGACATGGAGGGCAGACAGATAAGAGGTCACCACCGAGTGCGACGGTGCCAGCTCATCCACCACGCTGGGTGCATTTCATCAAAAAATCAACACCGACAGTTTCCCCCAAGGCTCGCTCATTACCGTGATACCACATCCAGTCAATCCATTACAATGACAATTTCATCTACTCTCCAGCGCCTAGGTGTTTTTTCCCCTGCTATGACTAGCAGCATCTACTCAGTGACAGCGTTATCAGCACAAGAAACCTACTATGTGACAGCCCAGGAAAGATGTTTGTCTGGGAAGTGTATTTCTTTTTCTCCCTGTTACATTCAGACGTGGAGATGCATGATATCTTTAATTTTCTGGAGAGATGGCCTCATAGTGTGCCAATGGATCATCTGTTGGTGTTTTGCAGCTGTAGAGAAGTTACAATAAAAGTGACATTTTGGGAAATGCACTTATTTGCTTTCTTGCCACGAGTTACATGAGAAGATTGATACCACTCTTACGTTTGTACAGTAACTATGAAGCTATAGTTACCAGCTTACTTAGCTTAGCACAAAGACTCTAAACGGGGGTAAACAGCTAGCCTGGCTCTGTTCAAAGGTAACAAAATCTACTTACCAGCACCTCTAAGGCTCTAATACTAATTAACTTGTTATATCTGGTGTGTATAATGTGTGGAAAAAACTTGCCGTTTTTACACTTCAGCTGTTCTGGTGGGCAGATTGCTGTTCCTATTGCCAGGTGTTTGCTGCCAGGCTTGTTGCCCTGTTTTCAATCTATGCTAAGCTAAGCTATGTGGCTGTTGAACTTTTCCTTTAAGCATAGCCTCATGTCAGTTCTTTTTAGCTGTGCAAATGAGGGGGAAGTGTTTAGTTTCTTTCCATCAGTGCTTTCTATCGCTGTGATTTATGTGTGTGTACTGAATAGCAAAAAGAACAACTTGGCTACAATTACTTGTAACCCGGTCTTTCATACAAATGTCATGACGTTGTAGCATGACATCATGTCTGCTTGTCCCTCCAGTCCATCTCAAGAAGGAATATGGTACTTTTATGATGTTATACGATGCGTTTTATGGTTTTATAATGCAGTTTCCTGCAGCATTTTCAACAGCTATATATTTTGGAACCCCTGCTAATAGTTTGACAAACTTGGATTATATTAAACCTCCTGCGAGGAAATGCATCTGACATATTTTATTATTGCATTGAATTCTGTTGGTCTCATAATTCAAAGGCTTAAGTATTTGGGTTTGCCTTTGGACCATTGATAGAATTTGTATTGCTAAGGTGTTTCACAGCTGAAGGAAAACGTGGCTTGAGTTAAAGTACCTTTAGCCAACTTTTGCTTTGTCCTAAGTTAAGGGTCAAATGGATGGGGTTTGCACTTTAGCGATGACTTCATTGGTTCCAATGTGAGAGTTGAGTTCAGGCAAATGGTTTCGTTGTACCAGCCGTGTTCAACAGATCACAGATCAGAATTTGAAAAGATCTTAGATAATTAGCACAGATCCTTGAAAAGAAGACAGATTTAGTTTGGGTTGGCCCCTGCAGTACCCCTCTATAGCTGCCGTTTCTCTCTGGCTAATGCTGGAATGTGACAACTGGTCACGCCAGAAGAAAGGACGGCCTATTCTGGATTGGATACAGTGCTGTGCGGTCTGTTAGTACAACATACTTGACCATTACAAATGCTGCATGTGAATCTGACCTCCGAAAGCTGTCAAACCATAAAGAAGCCTTGCTGCTCCGCTCATTCTTTACATAAAAACATAAAGACACAAATCCTCTGCATTCTCAAAATAGCTGCATTTTTTAATTTGTGATCGGATTACAAACCAATTCCGATGGAGCATTAAAGTGATTTTTTTTTCTAATCAAAGACAGAAGGCTTTTGAGCAGAAACAGAATGCAGCTTTGTTTCTCCAGCTGCTCCCTTGGCTTCGCTGCAGCAGACAGATCCTCCACTGGCCCCGTGATTTATCATCAGCAATTAAAGTTGTCCTCATTATAATCTCCGCAGCAGATCAAAAATGATCCGGTTTCTCAAAGGAACTCTGAAGTTTGAACAGAAGTTTGTTCTCCACAGAACAGACCTATGCCTCAAAATCTGGACTCTTCATATCCACATTTGATTAGCCTTCAGCAAAAGTACTCTTTTACATACGTACATCAATGGTATTCAGGGTCTGATACGCAGAGAAAAATAACTTTTTTTCTTGGCAAGGGACAGTAGGCCCAGCTAGAGATAGCCAAGGTCTGCCATGCTGTTGATTCCAGTGAAAGTAGTGGGCTTTCATCACTCTGGAGAGGGTATTTGTGGGTCTGTCCACACCTGGTGCTCTGCATGTGCGCATGCTAATTATACAGCTGGGTTATAAGGTGAAAAGTGAGCCGGGAACACCGGCAGTCCTTTCTGAACCGTGACTTATCACACCCCATCAACATGCATCCACTCCCTGTGGAGGAAAATCAGTGCCAGGCAACGGTGTTCAAGTCTCCCATTTGAATTCAAATTCAGGTGGCTGGAAGTGCACATATTTATAGGTCACTGTGCCAACACCCGCAGAGTTTCTGGAACTAGGCCAGTTGAATTGATTGTAGAAGCAGAAGGTACAATGAATTAAAGAGGTGAGGGAAAAGGGAAAAGGAGTCGTGCCTGGTGCAAAAAAAAAAAAACCTAAACATGATCACGTGCTGGTGATAGTGAAATAGTCATCCCACTGGAGTTGTAATAGTAACAGTGGTAACCTCTCCAGAATATTCCTCAGACAGGAGTTTGAACAAATGAGAAGTAAAGCAGAATATGTTTGAATTAATTCAAACGTAACCTACGTAGCCTAATCCCAAACTATAGCTGTGTCTGAATCACTCTCTATTTACTATATAGTTCACTAGAATTTACTGTCATCCATTTTATTGGATTGAGTGTGAGTCGGGTCACACACTGGGTCAGTGCTTTTTAGTGACATCCCCCACTGCATTACAAGACACGGCCTGAATTTGGAATTCAAACAGATAATTACAGATTAAAATTTTTTCCCTCCTTCAAATGGTAGTTGAAATACAAAGTAACAGCCCTGTTGCTCATTTTTGCATATTGTAATTAAAATGGTAAAATCTACAAGCAGCAAATTAAGGCCCCAGTAAAATAGAATCATTCTGCATAAATTCATGTACAATAGATCTGCAGCAGCAAGCTGGGATACAGCAACATCTGTCTGGCATTTTGAATCATATCCCCAGCCCACACACATCCGTGATTTATGTATTGTTTGGCTAAGTCAGAAAACTGCTTTTAATCAAGCATCACATTTATCACTGTGGATGCAGGCGACTCAGGGAGGCCACCCTAATTACCCGTCCACAGTCAGACACTGTAATCAACTGTCGAGACCATACTGGATGCAGAATTTGGACAGACTGATTGGCTGCTCATTTGTTTTCGTGTAACATGCTGGAGGTGCTTTTCTGGTTGGATGGGATGGAGGGATGGAGGCTGTTTGGCGACTGTTTCACTGATAAGAGCTGGATGTGTGGGAAGGATTTTAGAAACCCTATAAAACTCTCAGCGTCCAGTGCTCCTGGACATTGGCTCATTAAAATGTGTTTCTCACTGTGAATGCCGCTGGGCACAGCACCATACTGAAGGCATATGGCATATTTATTGGGTGAGATGTTTTTAAAATACCTATGAATTTAATATTAAGGGCTCCTGTCTTAATGTGTAAGGGAGAAACAAAACTGTTTATACGAGCCTTTTTCCAAAAAAGTTCCTGGTGGTCTTTGGGGTGTTCACGGAGGTGTGAAATTGTAATTTGCTGTTGAACTGAACTGTACACTTCCCAAACCTCAGTCTCAAGTGTTTTTCAATTTGATTGCATTTACACATTTTTCTTTTTATTATGGTACAAATACTCTGTGTGGCAGGTCTGTCCTGGAAGATCACTAAACATTCAACAAGCTGCTGTTCTGCAAAGATGTTACAAATTGTCTCGCACATCTGCAGTTGTACCCTTAAATCCCCACCCAGTATTTCTCTTCACTGCATTTGCTATATTTATGCCCTGGGGGAGAGTAAAGCATTAGTTTTATTAGCCATTGATTTCCCATAGCCTTTCCCCCTAGAGAGGCGTGAATTCATCACAGCCTTTTATTGACACCATCACTCAGGAAACGCTGCAGTGGGCTCTTCCTCCTTTTTAGCTGAGGTGGCAGTGGTGGCATTTGTTGTCAGATCCCCTCTATTCTGTGCGACCAGCTAATGGGAAGTGATCAATCCATCACTTAGATGGAGATAAAGACTCTGCAATCAATCTGGTGAAAATCTGATGAAGGACTTGCACTGTCGGTGATTGGGTTCATCATTTTCACTAGAACTGTCTGTGTAAGATATTCTCCAGTTACAGTGGACTTGTTTCCACACTTGTAAGGTAGTAAACCAAGTTGAGAAGTTGAGAAGATGGATACCACTCTCATGTCTGTCCGTTAAGTATGGAGCTAGAGCCAGGAGGCTGGTAGCTTAGCTTAGCATAAAGACAGATAGCAGGGGGAAAGTATTTCTTGGCAACAAGCTAACTCTGGAAAATCACATTTACATTTCTGTTTGTGTAAGGATTAAACGAGATATAATGTGTTAATTAGTGAGCTTTAGAGCTGCTGTGAACCTTGGACAGATCTAGGGTGGCAAATAAAAATACAGCACTGTGCATCTTCAAAAAACACTCCATTTACGGATTCAGCTGGCTTTTAACTGCCAAACTCAACTGACTCAATCGGTATATATTTTCAAGTGATAGTCTATTTAAGTGAACGGCACACGTTCACGTTTAGTACAATGAGTTGACCGTGGCCTTTTTGGAGTTAATTGTGCTGTTAATCAGGAAACAGACTTCACAGGGGGACATGAAAGCAAGTCCTTGGCCTGACAAAAGAGAGACAGCCAACTTCCCGATGCTTAGCGGAGACTGTTTCAGCCTCTTTGAAGCTGAGAGCCCCCGGAAGAAATCTGTTTCTCCTGATTGGCTGCTTGGACAGACTGAGGACGTACAGGAGACTTTATCTTATTCAGGTATGAGTAGACTTGGTGGTGAAGTTAAAACAGCTGGACTTCAGTGATGAGGAGTTACTATCCAGAAGTGTGTTCTTTTCATCACACCAATTAGATTCATGAATACTTAGATTACTTTGTTGGACTTTGGCCAAACATTGACACGAGTGAAACATACAGTTTGAAATCAACCTCTGTCTTTTATCAAGGTCAGAAATGTTATTTTGCCTCTTTGGAGCGTTGCCATTTTTTTGGGCGTGTCAATATGTATGTTTGCCACAGCGTTAGCCAGATTACATATTACAAGAAGGCAGTCTGTGCACTAGGGATGTACACAAATACAAGGATTTGTGTAAGAATCAACTCATTCAGCCCTATAGCGTGTTCATGCAAGAGAGTATGCATGCACATGTTCTGTGTGAATGTGCATGTATGCTTTTGCACACTTTCATTTTGTATTACAGGCAATATGAAATGATGGGATCACTTGAGGTCATTGCATTAGTTATTTCGTTAGAATGCAGAATTTCAGATTGAGTCTTTGAAATGTTTGTGCAGGTTCTGTATATTTTCCTCAGGAAAGTCAGCTACCTTAATACAGCAAACGCTCTTAATGCTTTTCCAAACAAGCATTTCCTCAGAGTGAACATAAATTGATTGCATGGATCTGTGAGCAGCAAATACAGTCACTTTATATATTCATTTTTGTTGTATGCAGCTAGTTAAACTAAGTAATTTAACCGGCCTTTTCATTCCGCCAAACTTCTGGCTGGTTATTCTGCACCCTGCTATTTTTAATCAATAAAAAGATAGATCCAATGAACTGAGCAGGAGACTTGAATACAAAGTATGTTTCATCCTTTGTGTCTTAGGTTTATTTTCAGTAATATATATATATATATATATATATACTTTTTTTTCATGTCGTCAGTGCAGTTTATCACTGTTCAAACACTTCAAATGATGGAAAGTAACAAATAATAGCATCTGAGCTGGGCATAAAATCTGTCAAATTAATGTCAAATTTCTTCTCACGCACCAGAGAAAGGAAGAACCTCTGCAAGGCTAAGCATAAGTCTTTTCACAACTAGGCCACTGGCAGTACGACAAGAGTTTTATGAAAGCTATCTGGACATTTATGCATTTTTCCTCTCCTTCGTATTCGTGCCAGTTTGCCGTGGGACGGAGTGTGGGAAAGTAGCGGTGCCACTTCTGGTATTGTTCTGCCAGTGGTGTCGTTGACGTATGATGTTTGAACACACCCTTAATGCTCACTTCCTGACCCCTCAGCCTACAGATATAAAAAATAAGAGTGAAAAAGTGTCTTGATTAAGGTAGGAAGAATATTGATGAGGACATTAAATAAAAAAGCCAGAGTCCTTGTATCTCTTTTATCTTCATCACCATCTCCTTTGTCTGCCATCATGCTGTGGCCACATACTGACAGGATTATAGCAGCTGATAATCAGCCAATGAATGAATCGCTCAGGCCCAGCCAGCAGGCGTAATGGCTTTACGCATGATCGTTCAGCCTTGCACTGTGATTGACACGTAGGTACCTCTAGAAAAAAAAAAAAAAAGACCAGATCACCACCTCCACGTGATCAGTTGCCTCATGTGGTGCAGTATAATACGGCCCCCGCAGGAGTGACCATTGAGGTGAAATTTATGGGATTTTCTTTATCCTCAACCAGCTGTGGCGTTCGCCGGGAACAAAGCCGTGCACAGTGTTTTCCTGCCAACTGTAACACCGCATGGAATCAGAACACTGTTTCATATAGATTACATATGGTGTCATTCTACATGTGCAGTATGAGGGCGGAGCCTCGAGTGCACACAGACACACCAAACCTTTAATCAGATTACTTGTTGACCCCCGACATCCATGCATGTATGAGTAACTCTGCACTTCATGATCACTTTCTAATCCTTTTAGCATTGGATTAACACATAGATGATCTGGACCCCGACGCTCCCCCACACATGCACTCTCTCCACCTCTATTTAACACACTGCCCCTTATCCCACTGCTCGTGATTCTGTGAGACAGAATCTAAATGAAGATTAAATCCATAATTGGCACTTCCAATGCAAATTGTTTTGAGAATTTAGAAAAACTTGATGTCCAAATCAATTCTTTCGATTTATCGTCAGTAAATAATCAAACGTTTGTTCTTGACTTCATCAGGACAAGCCACTGGAAGCATAATTGATTAGCATGGATAAACAAGGGAGAACAGCACTTTAGATGACACATTCTCCATTATATTTGTCTGTGTTATCTTTATGCAGTCCTGTGATTATAGGGCTGCAAAACTATAAATTATTAAAATATTTGTTCTTGTAAATGTTTGAAAATAGTGAAATAATTTTCTTCCAAAATTTCAGAAGCCCAAAGTGAAGTCTTCAGTTATGTTGTTTTGTCCGACCAACGGTCCAAAAACCAAATATGTTTAGTTTGCAATGATGTGAGACAGGAAACCAGCAAATCCTCACACTGGAGAAGCTGAAACCAATCAAAAATGTTCTTTGTTTTCACTTGAAAATGTACTTTTTATTGTAGTCCTATTGTTTTTGCAGTATGTTATACAGGCCCCTTACATGGATTTTTGGGCTTTCTCAGACAAAGATTGATCATTGTGAGAAGAAAATGAAGAAGAAAATACTTAGTTAGCAGTCTGTGATACATAACCACCAACCACTGATTTAGGGCTTTGCCAAACAAAGACAGAAGAAAGTATCACAAATTCTTACAGTTTGGGTGCTGCTATGATCTACACCTACTGTACAAACTGACCAATTAGAATACTACATGAACATAATGAAGAATACACCAGCTGATTTGATGCTGTAGCCACACTTTTCTGAATATATTAAAAGAAACATAAAGGGCCAGCTAATGGCTAACGCTTGTTTTTGGCTGCATTTTTAAAAACATGACAACAGTGCAGGTGGATGACGCAAGATGAAGTTGTCTCTGGTCTCTGGTCGCATGTTTTTCTCTGCATTATTTCAGGCATATATTGCAAAATCAAACCGGGGACATTGCAGTTAAGCATATGGCCATCAGGATGTCCTTTAACTCTGTCACTCTCGTGATTGATCATTTAAGAACAGAATTGACGTGCAAATACATGTTGATCCAGGCCGGTGTCACTTGCTTATAAAAGGCGGCGGCTTTGTAATCACACTGGCTTCATCTCAACACATTTTACACTGTGCTGCTGTGATATGGATTTGTTTTGTCCCATCGGTACAGAGGTGTTTTCTTCTCATAGAGTCTTAATCATCTGCGCTCCTGTTGCTGCTGCACAAAGCCGGCAGCATCAGTGGCGTGTTTACTTAAGTGGTGCGCCAGCCCAAGATTAGCGTTGTGTGAATAGGCAGCAGCTCTCTGTCTTTCTGTGTGCTTAATTAGCACTCAGATTGCTCAGTAAGGAGATGGAGATTTTATAGATCTTGGCCAGACGAGGGGTATTGAAAAGGGCTTGGTAGCAAAGCAGACCAGTTTAGGTGAGTTATTAAGGCAGAGTAGGAAGATAAAAAAGGATTAACGAGCATAAAGGGAGCAAGTAAAGGTGACAAGTTAGGGGAATACGATGGAGGATGTGGACGAAATGATGTTAACTTCATAAATACTAGAAATAAAGATTAAAGGATGAATGGAGGTGGGGAAGTGCGTGGATAGAGAGAGAGACATAATGGTAACAAATGGAGGAGGGGGAAGAAAAAAAAGGAAAGTGAACAAAGGGACGATGATATGCATGAAACGATGTCCAGGCCAGTATCCATTAACAGTGCTGTTTTCATGATGATTGGCTAATCCATCTCATTACTGCCGTCAGGGGAGCGGGAGGATGCACTCTGCTACAAAAGGTTGTAATTCAGCCAGTCCTGATTATGTTGAGTGATGGCAGTTTATATTGCAGATGTTTACTGGAGTGGAGCAGGCCAGCCGGGGTACATGCTGCAGACAGACCGGCTGGACGTGAGCCCAAATATTTAAAAAGAGACTCAAGTGTGGTGTTTTTCAATTCAGCTAATATTGCTGTTCTCTGAATAGGGCACACCGAAACATTTAAGGTAGGTTTATTCAGTCGGGCCACAGAGAGTGGGACGGAGAGTAAACTTGTCATCTGAAATCTTTAAATTGAACTTTACAAGGATGCAATTAAGGAAAGGACTCTTTTTAAAGGACACAGTTTATGACTCTGGGGATTTAAGCTTCTGGGGATTTAAGCTTCCATCTTAGAGAAAGAGTCTCTCCATGCCTTATGTTTGTGTACAAGAAAGCTCCATAGGGCACCTTTTAATATTAAGAGGATTTAAACATAAAAAACTAAAAGAAATGTCAACTGCTGCACAATAAATACTACAGTTCTGATCTGCTGGTAGATTCTGCTCCATTATTTGGGGGTATTTTGGGTATATGCAATGATTTCCGTTCCTCCTATACAAAATCATGGAGTCATCTTAAAAAAAAAACACCTAATTTTATTCCTCTTCCTCTCTTTGTCCTCCTGTGGGACTGATGTAGCGTAATAATTAAAAATGGCTCTTACTTGTACTCAGTGTACAGAAAATGTCTGCCAGTAGCACATTCAATGTATATTTGTCCGCTGTCCCTTAAAAGAGGCCCTACAGAGTGTGCGTCTGTAGGCAGCCACAGAAAAAGAGAAAGCAAATCACTGGTGGTGAGATCACTGTCGGGGAGGCGGTGGAGTGCTGCATTTGCATATTCAAAAGACATATACCCAAACACTGAAAGACAGCCAATTTTCTCTTCATTAAAAGCAGTGGACAGGTGAAAGAGACCTCACCCTGTTACAAATGGGGGGGGGGGGGGGGAAGAGAAAAAAACCCCATTTGATAATGTCTCTTTTCAGCCCTTGATGGAAATCCCTACGATTTTTCCTCCCCCCCCACAAAAAAAGAAGAAAACTGAAAAGACCTAACCCGTCCTGTACTTTAAGGATTGTGAATAGAGTGCCCCACAGCCTGCCTGCCTGCCCCACATACGGTGGCTGAATACAAAAGACCCTCCTCTGTAAGAGCAATCACTACGGGAGACCACTCTATCTGCACCGCTGCAGCGACAGGTCTCAATGAAGCCGTCACAAATGTGCACACACTCACAAAAACAAAGACGGACACCTTGCATGTAGCCATTTATTTCTTTAGCGCTTAAAGGCACAATCACACACACACACACACACACATGCAGGAACAGGGAGGGAGATGAGCGGTTGGCGCTGATTTGAATATTTAAATTATTTATCAACAGTACTGAGATCCAAGCCCATGCCAAGGGACCCAAGGGAGCTGGGTGAGGGTGAATCCAGCCATGTTTGGATTTGATAGTGAGCTGCTACTTGCCTGAGGGGACAGGAAAGTGGGGATAAAAACACGGACACAATTGCAGATTTTGGTGGACTTGTCACTTATTCTGTTTTAGTCACAAATCCAAATCTTTTATGTGAATTTGGAGAATAATCACAGAGCCAGCGTAGTAATGGGAGACTGCTGTTAGTCTATCTATACTCTCAAGAGATGAATAAAAATACAGCATCAATAAAACTTTCCATGTTAATAATCATTACATTTCAATATACGTTTATTGCTCTTATATCCTGAGTCCTCCCACCATTATATCATGTCCCGCTCTGTGCTGGGACTGTAAAAGATTTGATAAATTATCGCTCACTGTGGAACTACAGTAAAAAAGGAAGTAAACTGAATGATGTAATGCACCGGGTCTTTAGAAATATCGAACAAGGGAGAGTTCTACGTTGGCTTGTTGCAACTCAGCCTGAGAAACACACTTGCCTTTCCCTGCTGGAGAACAATCCTGGGAAAGGGAGGAATTTACTACAGCTCACACGGTGAGAGGGCTGTAAGCTGGAGGGGAAAAAACTTGAATTAGAATGATCACATTGAGCTGTTTATCGCTTTGACACCGGATTTGTCATTTGATGTCCTTTTATATATATTTTTTGTCAGTCTTTGCCTTTTATGTTGCCTGCTCTCATGCTGGCTACAGGCTGGCCACTCGAGCCCTCTCCTCTTCCTCGCCCTCCCTCGTCTTTATGCGCTCGGCACTAAGTTACAATCTCTAGACAAAGGAAGTCCTCGGCTGGCCCCCTGTCGCTGTCCCTTTCCCTCTCTGGCGCGCCATGCACAAGCACAGTGACGGCGCTAATCAAGCCCTGAGAAAAGAAGAGCGCCATTAGGCCAGTGAAATTAAATCTTAGAAACACAAAGTTTATGACGTTCATTCTCACATAACCCAAGTGTTCATGTAACAACAGGGCAAATTCAATATGTGTGGCCTGGTAAAAAAAAAAAAAAAAAGATTAGCATGTGTTGTTCTGGACAAGGTGTTATCACTCTGCTTGTTGTAGTATGTATACTGTAGGTACTCAGCAGGTGGCATTGTCTAGAACTGAGTGGAGTTTTCATGAAGCCCTTTTTTCAAAAGCTGCAACATTAAAACTGAACTCCAGTTCGAACCGCAGATCTTAACAATGTATGGGAAACACTGGTTTTACCCATGTGACCAATTCCCTTTTGGTTTTCTTTGTTCATGTTTGTTCGTTTTCTCTCTGGCACCCACCTCCCTCAGACTGCCCAGATTCACCAAAATAACATTTGCAACAAAATATAATTTTTTATTATTTACAGTCAGTGTAAACTATCCGCGCCAGCTTTGTCTTTGATCAAATTTCAGATTTCTACTTTGTTTTTTCTAAGGTGGGGAGGGGGGATTCTCCCTCTAGACTTTGTTGTTGTAGCTGCCATTCATCACTCTTAATCCCTGTGGCGAACCTCATTTGTTGCAGTCTGTGAGTGTACACGAACGAGAATGTGTCCCCCAGTAATGATCAGCTAATTATGAGAATCCACAGCAGCCCCGGGGGTGTGAAACCACCTGCCCAGTGTGTGCAGGTACCTGTGACATATGTACATGCTGTGAGAGAGAGAGAGAGAGAGAGAGAGAGAGAGAGAGAATGCAAGCCTGTATATCTAATCACACTGTGGCCTGTTTATTACATTTGGCTTCCTCATC
>JAVQJD010099451.1:0-50508 GCA_036023655.1 Nannoperca australis | reverse complement strand
TCACTGACACACACACACACACACACACACAGCCATCACTGCCCCCCCCACACACACACACACAGCCATCACTGCCCCCCCCGCGCGCACACACACACACACACATATACAATCTTTTATAACAAATATTAAAAGCAGGAATCCATTCGATGTGATTGATTTGAATTATTGATTCTATAAAAATATTGATAAATCCAGTTTTGCTTTCAAAATAAAAGCCTGACGAAGGTGAAGAAGTGATCATTATTCATACTGATGGATCTTTGGACTCTAGAGATTCTGGATGGAGCGCTTCACAGACCAGAGACCTGAACCACGATGCCGGTTCAACAGACCCAGGATCTGTTGTGGTCTGGGCCTGGGTCTGGGTCTCTCCTGGGCTCTGAGAAGCTGTTTGATGGCTGGTGACTCCTCGTCTCTAGTTTCTGTTCACTGACCTGAGAGGACGATGGTGAGCGAGTCTGGTGATGCCTTCACTGTCCCTTCAGAAGTCACGTGAAGAGGAGCGTCAGACCAGAGATTTGATGTGGATGAAAATAAAATAAATAAATAAATAATAAACCTTTTCATTCGGTTATAAAGGACAAACCTTTTGTTTAATGTAATTATTTTACCAACCTATTATTCCACTTATATATTTACATTTGTACAATTTAATGTCTTCTAGCAGCCTGTGACGTCCACTAGGGGGCAGCGTTCACCACAGAGGAAGAGTTTAAAACGCTGACATGTCAGAGCTTCTGTTTGTGTTTTTCTGTCACGCTGTCGTCGTCTGTCAGAACAACAAGAACAATGGGGGCCGTTCCACCGCTTTGCATTGTGGGATACAGTAGGCACACTGGTCTGATGCATGCTACATGCTACATGCTACATTATGGCCAAGTCGGTGCGTTCTGCAGGTACAGCAGGCGGTTTCCAATCTGTCTCAGGTGGACTCGGGTCCTGGTCCTGTCAGGACTCCTCAGGTGGTCTCAGGTGGACTCGGGTCCTGGTCCTGTCAGGACTCCTCAGGTGGACTCGGGTCCTGGTCCTGTCAGGACTCCTCAGGTGGTCTCAGGTGGACTCGGGTCCTGGTCCTGTCAGGACTCCTCAGGTGGTCTCAGGTGGACTCGGGTCCTGGTCCTCAGGTTCAGTCATGACTTTGAGAATCTGCTGAAAGATCTTTGTGTGATTTTATCAGCAGAAAGTCTGAAGTTGTTTATGGAAAACAGATAAAAATAAACTTCCTGAGAAGAATCCAATTAGAGAGAGTGTGTGTGTGTGTGTGTGTGAGAGAGAGAGAGAAAGTGTGTGTGTGTGTGTGTGTGTGTGTGCGCGCGCATCATCCCACATAGGGTTTCTTTTACCCCTCGGACAGCAGCAGCCTGGAACACGTGATGCAGTACAGTTGAACGTACAGCGTGGACACTACAAGCTAGAACTAAAGGCATTTCAGCCCTCAGTAATGGGTTTCCTTTAAGCCTGTACTGATCAAAAGCTTTTGTTATTAGGCCCAAGATGCCCTCCATCAAGGGATTTAACCAGGATGCACTTTGGTATGTATTCTATTCAATCCTCTTTCATCAGTGAATGCACTTTGCCCTCTTGTTTAGACACTGACTTAATCTGCATGGGAGTTTAGTCTGTGGTTCACCTCTCTTTGAGTCACCAACAGGGTGGAGGGTGGAGGGTGGAGCGGGGCCATCATAGGAATCTGTTCTGGAGAGTGTCAGGACAAGAAACATCTCATTTTCTAAAGGTCATGCAGAAGTGAACTGCTGGGCATTGTCTCAGTGATGAAAACATCCTGTGTCAGCATGCTCTTTACCTGGAAGCCTTCTTCCAGATAGAACATGATACAGCGCTCATTTCGCTGAAGAAACCTTTCCTACAAATGGCGTGCTGATTAAAATCTGAGCAGAATCCCTGATGGGAAAGAATCTGCATTAATGTTTTGTGCATTGAGGCGAGACTTGTGTTGTTCTGGTTGTGCAGCTGGGATATTTACGAGGTTCCCGGCGCTCACTACACAAGCCTTATGAGAAATAACCCTGGGAAGTGCTGATTCAGCTGGCTGCAGCAATGTACAGGGCTCCCAATAATGGATCTGAAGCTTCCTGGAAATTATGATTGGATTGGTATGGGATTTCTGTTTATCTATTTTTGTCTTTTTCATTTTCAGCCAGTCGACTCTTCAATTCAATTCCACGTGTGTATATGTTTTGTATTTATTGGAATTAGTATTGATTTTAAAATGATGTTGAGAGGCATTTAGAAAGTTCACTTTTGGACCCTTGCAGTGGGATCTCTGGTGAGCTGAGAGTTCCCGGGCGTTTCTAGCAAATGAGCAGCCTGAGACTCTAATAAGGAAAGCAAACAAAATGTAAAACTGCTGCACACAACAATTTTAAAGGGGGATAAAAGAACTATGGGGTATCACAGCTGCTGTTGCACATTCATTTTGTAGTGTATGAAAGCTCAACAGCCAAGAAATATCTGCCTCTTGCTGCTAGTTCGCCAGGTTATAGAATAGGATACGAATGGGAATAAGTCTCATGCAAAGGGTGGAAGATAATAAAAATGAATCATTTTAACAAGCAGAGGCACAGCACCTTCATGTCTCATTTTTTAATATTACAAGGGGTCCAACATTTAAAAAGACGCAGCCTAATCTGCTCACATCATCATTATCAGATCTGCAGTGATGAAATGAAGCCTCGAGCATGCAGATGTGTTCTGTCAGCTGTCACCTTGGAAAATGTCCAGATGGCGGTGCTGTCACGGCGACAGCTCACTTCTTGGTCCTCCCCAGCTCCTCCGTGCTTTTGTGTGTGCTAACCCTCTCCTGTCACGTCACACTCCTGTCATGCCTCACCTGCCCACTAGCTGCTGTCACTGATCACCTGATTGTCACCTGACTGCTCAGCTGTTGCACATCACCCCATTAGTCCCTGTGTATACAGTGCAATGTGCAGATTAGCTGCTGCTGTTTGTCAGGCGTTGCTACGGTTTCCTGTCTATTTTCCAGGATGTGGTGGGACCAGGCTACCCTTTGCTGCCTGCCTCTGGGTGGATTTGTTTGTGTAGCTGATTATAAGCCTGGAGTCTGCTTATTGGTCCCAGTTCCTTCATTTACTGGTACCATGGCTGGAATACTGGAGGCGAGGTGTGGGAGTCCGGATGCCATATAATGCTGCCATGTTGGTCATAGATGGGGTTTTTTCACCCGTTACACTTGAGTTACTGATGAGTCCAATTTGATCCAGTACGTTTCACAGATTTAATGAACAGACATTTTCTAAGTACTTCGTTTTAAGTTCCGTGTTTAACATTTGATAGCACTTTTTTCTTGATCAAATATTTTAGAAAGTTCTTCACTGAGAAGCTGTGTAACTTTATTGACCTTTATCTGTTGGTGGAAGTGCACTTTTTTATTTGCAGGATTTACTGTTTTGGTTGTAAATCACAGTATTAGATGCCATAGAGCATCTTTGGTTTAAGTGAAATGACAAATCTGGCCATTTGCCTCGGCTGCATGTGGTGCGAGTGAGTGAAGATGTGTGAACACTCCCCCACAGGGATCCACCAGCGGGCCCGAGGACCCGCAGCGCGGCGACGGCGACACGCCAACCTGTGCCGGGCCCCCACCACGTCCTCATCCAAAACGCTTAATCAAAAGAGACACGCTCTCGACTTGGGCCTGCATGAAAAGGAAGCTGTTGGCCCATGCTGTGCACCTTGGCAGCTCGACAGAGAATAACCCAGATTGGTCAACTATCCACCACACTGCGAAGACACTGGAGGGGAGGCCTGTGACACAATCTGCATTTTAATGTAATTGTAACTGTAATGGAAGCTAAGCAGCCTTCCTGTCTTTACCATCAGCACCGATAGATGTTTATCATCTGTTCATAACGGGGCCTGCATGTCACTTCCCGCAGAAGTTGATTCGACCAACTGAATATATGTCAGGGGAAATTACTGTAACTTGACTCAAGTTTTATTGTAGCGTGTACCCCAATATTAAGGTCACCTTTTTTGTTATTTTTACATTTGATGTAGCGATCTTTTTTTGGATCGTCTCCTGGTTTCCACTCCCAACATTCGTACCTAATTTAATAGCTGGACAAAATGTTGGGAGTAATTGAATGTAATTTCCTACCTTGTGTCAAATTGCAGTGTTTTCAGTCCTCCTGCTTCCCAGAAGCCAATGTCACACAGACCTCAGGTTAAGGGTCTGACTCAATTGCACCAGTCCTATCAAACCTGCACTGATACCACTGGGACATGTAGCTTCATTAGATGAGACTCCACCTAACAAATTTCACTAGTTGCAGTCAGGGGGAAAGTGGAACTAAGTACCCAAGACCCCAACATGGGGAGCGCCCTCAAAACATTTTTCAATGAACATTCCTCCTTTATTAAGCACGTTTCTTTTGCAGAGTGAAACCCTATAGTAAAATGTGTTTTTTAACGTGTGCCTGAGTTTGATTTCTGATCAAGGCAAAGGGGGGGGGGAAGAAATATTTGATACCAAGGCTTTTTAACTTTTTAACTGCCTTTGTTAACATGTACACTACTCGCACATCCACCCGAGCAGTCGTGTACTATTGGAGCAAAACGTTGAATTAGGCCAGTGGGTTCTGTCTGGAAATTACGTTTTTCTCTTTGAACTTAATTGTGTCAAAACACAGAAAAGGTGTGCCTGCATGTTTGATTACACAGTGACTCTATACAGCCACTATTTCTTATTCTAAAGCAGCTTCTTAAATGTGATGATTTGCATCTTTTCTTTGTCATTTATGACAGGAAATGAAGAGTCTTTGGGTTTTGGACTGTTGTTCAGCAATTTAAGACTGTAACAGGATATACATTTCTTAATTTAATGTGTAAACACTGATGATCAGGTGCTTTTCGTTAAATTAATGAAGTTGTCCGAGGTCCACTCTGGGCTAACAGTTACAAGGAAACAATCTTTTATTAGGATTCTTCATCAAAACAGAGATTATTCTTTCTGGTGTCAGACATGAGAGTGGTATCAGTCTTCTCATCCAACTTTCATCCAAAGACAAAATCTAGATATATTACTTCCAAAACCTGTAAAAAACAAATTGTCCATTAGGTTTAAATTGAATGAACTGCTGCTGTGGGCTGACACCTGGATGCAAAACCCAGTTTTCTTAATGTTAGTTAAGTGTAGTTTTTAGTTGTGGTGGATTAAGTTATTTTCCCTCAACAGATGAAATATGTGTTAATATTGACATTTCTTACCAAAATTCTGCCTTTCATGGGTTTAAAATTGCTCAACACTCCATCTACAGTTCTAAATCCACCCCCAACCTGCGAGGCCAATGCTGACACAGAGTGACCAGGTGGGGACCTGTCTACGTCATGACATTTATATAAGAGAAGACACTACTCCGTGTCAGTCAGTAGTCAGTGCATTTTTTAAAATTTGCTGGGAGAGAGGGTTCTAGCTGAATCTGAGGGTGGAGCTACACTTTAATGTATCTTCCATTTATTGTCTTACAACAAAACAGATTTATAGTAGCATGAAAATATCAGTTTCTCTCTCTGTTTGAAAAGCATGTCAGTTCACTCTGGTGAGGTTAAGTCTGATCATGGCTGATAAATGGTCCATCCAGCTGGCGTGTGTCCGTGCCAGGTTAACCATACCTTTGAGCTGAGTCAGGGACTGTCTCGGCCACTTGCCCAATAACTCTGGCAGTCAACAGTTCACTATTTTACAGCCAATTTACAGCAACATTGCTTAAGACTGCATGCCGCATGAATTCGGTCATCACACATTCCAGGCACACGTCCCCTGGAAACCGTCCCACTCTTCAGCCTTGTTTATGCTCCCATTGTTTAAGCTGCCTCCATGCCAGCTACCTGGCAGCTGGGCCTCTTTGTCGTATTAGCCGTAGAGATGGAATAATTAATGTCTGGCCAAATCTGCCATGTGGGCTTCCACCAGTGGGTCTTGATTAAATCCGTGTCACAACATTTGCAGGTACTCAAGCCTTTAGCAAGTAAGAAAAAAAGATTTGTGCAGCACTCTCCGGGTGAGGTGTGAATTGAAATAAGTCATTATCTACAGAAAACACCTTCCCCGCGAGGCAGCAAGGAGAGGCTTCAAAAGAATACTTTATTTTTGCAATCCAGACACATTGTAGAAAGAAAGAGAGCAGCGTGCGGGGAGAATCTCTGGGAGGCCGGTTATGGCAAGCTGCTTAGGTAACTGCATTAGACAACCCAACATCAAAGCCTTAAATATTCAAGGGGCCCTGAGATGGCGAGAAACGTACAAATGGATTATTCCTCCATGAGTAAACAGAAAAGGAGCACGTGGCAGAGTGAGAAAGGAGGGAGCGTTTGGCAGATCGCAGCGGTTCAAGATGATGGACAATGATGGGAGCAATAAAAGAATAATTTCCTTGCCACAAGTCAGACATCTTTCTCACCAGCTCTTACCAGTAAAACCAACTGCGCTTCCCACAATATCCAGCTGTCACCAGTGACACTATTAATACTGTAATGCTTTTGTAACTTAGTGCTCCCCTCCTACATTTCATGTGTTCAACAAGGTGTCGGAGGCTGTGATGTAGCGTGAGAGCTGAAGCCTAAAGGAACACCACATCAGACGGAAAGAAATGAGTGTGTGGAACTTCTGAATGTCTTGTGATGAACAGCCAACCTTGTTTCCTAAACTCTGCTCCAGAGAAGCAGCTTCATCACTATGCAGCTCTATCTTCATACAGCTAAGTCCCGGCATGATTTATTGGGAGGGTGTGGCACGGAGTCGCCGGACCTTCCATCAAACGCGACGGCGTTTTGTGCACAAGTACAAATGCTTACGAGAAAGAAAGACGCGTTTGTAAGATAGATGAATGGTGCACATTTGAAAACCAATCTCTTCAGATTAGTTGCTTAAATATTTTGATCTTTGTGAAGGAAAATCTCCAGTAGCGCCCAGTGGCAACATTCACAGGTCTTTCTTTAAATGAATACATTCCCGACAGAAGTAATGATTGATTAGTTCAAGCTCAGGGTCCATACCGGAAGACTGACCTTTTATTAAATATGAATGTTAAATATTCATGCTGCCTTGTTGTGGAGGGCCCTTCTGGATAAACCCACACCAATAAGAGATATTTAGGCTGGTATTAATGGAAAGGAGATATTGGACATGATTCAGGGTAGTCTTTAATGTGTATTACGACCATCTGGTTAAGATTCAGAAAGCTTGTCGCCCACTCATGGAGCTCACTGTGTCCGATCCTGTGGCCAACTATTTAAAATGCACCGTGCATGTGTGGATTTCTTCTAAGGATAACAGCAGCCCTAATGTACAATCTAAGAAGATTGTTCTGTAAGCCTTAAAAGACCATATCTGATAGAAAAGAGATGAAACCATTTCAAACAAAGCTTAACATGAGCCCCAGAACCGAGTGCAAGAGGTGCAAGACCAGAGGCCGGGTTTTTCTCTTATCTTTGTGGCCAAAGCTCTGTGGCAAAGCACCCCTCCTGGCATTTAAAACACATGTCTGCGATAACATCATGGTTCTTTTCTCCCTCCCCCTGGCCTCCAGAGAGAATCTCTGAGCATCTCTAAATGTCAAGTTAAGTGCTTCTCTTCTTCTCCCGCGCTGACACAAAAAAACGAGGTGTTCCCTGAATACAAAGAAGGCCCATACTGGATGGCTGCCATAGCTCAAAGAGAGCGACAGTTATCTTCTACCCTCTTTCCTGCTCTCTCCCTCATTTGTTCAAACTGTCACATTCTAATGGGGCTACCCAAAGGACGGCAACGGCTTCGTTCTAAATTTGAGTGCTGGACTACATTCATAAAACACAAGTCACGGCTGCTTGGCGGCTTGGTTTTAACATTATAGTCAGTTTAACTCTAATTAAAACACCTCTCCCTGTAATTCAGGTATATCTAAAACCAGCAAGAGCACAAGCAGTGCACTAATTGTCTTGTTACTGTATCTTAATACTAAGAAGAAACTATAATTAGATGCTCCGGATAAGAAATCAGGAGAGCAATGGTGTAGAAATTATGACTCCTTTAGATGCTAATGTCATAACACTGTGCTATTTTAGCTGCAAGGAGCTGAGACGCAAGTGTGAGACAGAAATTAGATTCATTCGTGTTGGTTTCCTGCTTTTGCGGTGCTGTTTTGCCGTCATTCACATGCAGGCAAATTTAAACACAAGGTGGGAAAGTGTGCCAAGAAAATTCACAATTAAAACAAGTGGCAGCAAACACGGAGTACAAAGACAAAGTGTCTCCTCAAAGTCATGCATAGGTACTGTTGTAGGAATAGTTTGGGTTTGGTAAGGCTGCAGACACAAGCTGGATCACAATAAAGTCTGAGACAAGCTTTATACCCATGAGCACATTCATCATACATTACTCTCTCCATATTTTCAATCTCCATTACCTGCGTTTCCTCTAAAGGATCTGCTGCTGTGGCTGATTTGCCCTATAGAGCCCAGGCCTCCTCGCTCAGTGGGAGGATATGAAAAGAATCAGTGCAAACCTCGTCATTTGTCTGCTATATATAATTCTTTAGTGCTGGTTCCTCTTCTGACCTAAGCAACATTCATAGGGGACAATGAAAGGAAACGGTGGGATGCTTCTCTCTTTCTCCCCTCCTCACCGCAGCGCTCTTTCATCTCTCCTTCCCACAAGGCTGATTCACCACTTGTGACCCCTGCGGCTGCCTCGTTGGATATAGACAACAAAGTGTCTGAGATGAAAACCGGTGGGCAGTTGTAGGCTAGATTGCCGCACAGCCTGGAGTTGGCCGGGCAGTGGCGAGTGATCTCGTTGAGCTGACACTAACATTTGTCTGGTTTCTAGTCCTGTAAAAGGGAGCGGGGCTGGCTCGGCCGTGCACCCACATCTGCGAGCATTAACAAACACCAGCCTGTCAGACCTTTCCTTAATGGAAGATTTTAAGTGCCTTTAATTAAAACAAGTCAAACTAAATAAAGTCCAAAACAATACACACGTTAGATGAATTTTCTTTGCATGCATACATTTACTGTCATAATTATAGAAAGACATGTTAAAGTCAGTTATTTTGAGTCTTGTCGTTAATAACTGAATTCACTTGCTATTTTGACATGTATTTTCCATGCCACAATAAAATAAAATCATGTAACATTATGCACTGCAAAATCCATTCACCTCGAATCTCACATTCAGCCTCTGTTAGCATTAGCATGTCCTCCTCCATGAAACCCATGGATGTATGAAGACCAGGATCGGCGTGGCCACGTAGACTGGCTGCCACACAATGTGGAAGAAAACCTGGACGCAAGAAAACTTTTTTTGGGGCTTATGGGCTTGGCGAGCAATTTCCCCTCTGGTGAATGGACGCCATCTTAGAGTCTGATGTCCAGTTTTAATTACATCCATGGGTGATAAGATCTGCCCATGGTTCCACCCCTAGAATGTGATTGAACAGTTGATTGTTTTTTCCATGTTAAAAAGTGACCCTGCACCTCCTTAATCATTGTGCTTTTAACATCCTTTAATTATGACACAGCAGATGCATAAAAGAAAACACACATTTTGCTTCGTTTCTTTTTATTTAGGTATTTTAAATCTTCCATAGATTTTCAAATTTTTTCAGCTGCATCTCCTTTTGAGAGATAAAAGTCACCACATCTGAATGCGTCTCACTAATTTATGAATCGCATCTGCACGCAGACAGAAAACAGCTGTTTTTAAGGCATCTTTTCACCTTTCAGATCATCTGCTTCTTTGAAATACCTCAAGATGCTTGTCTGGGAGTGGAAATACAGTAATCCTAACTGTACACAGTGTTTCAGTATGCAGAGTGGTCTGAATCCATCTCGTCCTCTGCAGGGGACGATAAGAACCTCCTTCATGAATAAAGATGTATCGGCATCCTTTCCTCTCTGTGTTCAGTGTGTACTTGTTACACAGGCCATTATTTATAGTCCCACTAAGGCCTAGAGTGGTGAGAGTGGGTTTCATTGGGACATGGGAAGTGGAGCCACTGCTACCTATAGTGGGAAAGATATACCACCTCACCCCCGCTGAGAACTCCACGCAGTAAATGAACTCATAAATCAAGCAGTAAATTGAGTGTAGGGCTGTGCTTACTCATCTCAAGAGGTCCGCTCCTCTTCCTCCACACACCCCAGCTCAGTTTTACTGCATGACTAATGCAACGTCGCAGCCTCTCTGCCCGCGTGTGCCTCTCTCGCTCTGGTAAACTCTTATCAAAAAGTGTGGATTTTATTTAAAGCAAACATCATAACTGCGGCCCGGAGGCTACAGTGAGTGGATCTGTGGGGGGGGACTGCACGGACGTGGGTCCAGAAACAAGCACATGTGTATCTTGTCCTACAGCTGAACTTCACTGCCTCATTGGGATGCCACTGCTGAGAGCTGCCTGTCTTTACCCGGATACAGCCTGTGAGGAGAATCTCCCCTGGCCGCCTCAGGCTATCCTGACAGTCACAGGCCCTGTCCGGAGGAATTAAAATGTCTATTTATCAGGACTCGACTGAAGCTGTCTGGGGACCGGCCGAGGAAATGGCACACAGCCTGCCTCTTCCAGCAGTGGGACTCTGATGGAGAGTTCAACATGCTGCGATGTGCCCGTGCACGTTGTTTCTTAACATCAAGAAACCCTCTCATCCCAGCTTCACACTGTGTTTTAGTGCTGTGCCAGCGCCTGCACTGTCCTGAATGTGAATCATTCTTTATCTTATGCTTTAAAGAAACGTCAAAAGAACAATTGAGGACGGATCCTTGAATACAAGCAGTGTGTGTGCATGTACAAGTGTGTGCAGATCCACACTGTTGAGCGCTGCTCCCCATTAAAGCAGGTACAGTCTCCTCCTGCAGCTGCTCTCCATCATGGCAGCAGTAGGCAACATGTCCTCTGACAGAGAGGGAGGGCAGGAGGGAGGAATCGCCTTCCCTCCTCCACAATAAAGCCACAGCGCATGCAGAGCTGAGATCAGATCTCTACTGACCTCCGTTGGTGAAATATTGCACATGTCGGGGCAGCTGAAATCCACTGAATTACAACCTGTGGCTGCACAGCTCATATGTGAACAAGGTTAGTTCATCAAAATCACAAAAAACACCTGTGACAAAATGCAATATGGGTGACCTTTAACCTCTCGTTCTACAAAAACTCTTAATAGGTATTTCTAAACTCCATGCTTTTGACTATAACCTTGAAAAAAACGTGTTATCCTTCTTCTAACTTGCTCACACGAATGGGACTCTTGATTTCAAGAATTAAAGTGGAATTTTAAAAAGATTGTTAGTTGTGGATGATGAGCTTACAAATACAATGCATTGTATTGTATAACCCAACCTTTTTGGCTTGTGACCCCTTATAAAAGAACGTGTCTAGTTGGAGCTCCTTGTCAGGTGTCAGATTACATTTGAAGTGTTAGCAGTTCCACCAAACAGACATTTCCCCCTTAGATAGACTTTTCACATGGTTTCATTTCAATAACTGTTTGAGGCCCAAGGAGGTCAGATTATTCAGTATTTCACAAAAAGTTAATATAAAAATACAATAAGTAAGGAAACAAATATACATATGTGTAGCAGAACTTTGTTCTTTTTTCTTTTCTACCCTTTTAATCAGCTCACAGCTTCATCTTGTCACCTTATTGATGGAACCTACGAGAGAACCGTAAAACCTACTTACATATTGATTCATCAGTATTAACAGTATAATAATGTTATTTATAATACATCAGTTTTAATGCACAGCAAGTGCTTTTACTTTCTTACTTTAGGGTCTGAATACTTTTTCTACCACTGCCATTCTTTTAAAGCAGTGTGGGCAACACAGGGGTCAGGGGGTGCTGGTTAGGTTGGGCCAAGAGAATCAAACCACTGGCCAATTTGAAAATGGAGTTGATGAGTCAATGACCATTTTAACCATAAGGCGGAGCCCTTTCACAGGACTAGCACCCCTACTGTGTTTTGTCGCAAAGTTTTTGAAATCTCCTAACACCCCTCGAGCTTTCTTGATGGTCATTTCAGCATTTCAACCTGTTCTCTGCTTCCATCGTTTTTATTATGTTTAATTCGGTTTCCAACTGAAGCGGGACTGCCTACAGCCCACAGTCCCTCATCCCTGTTTTCAGCCTCCCCATTTCAAAGCCCAGCGGTCTGCTTCTCCCTTCCCCCTTCTCACCGCGAGCTTCGTCTGTTAGCCACAACTCCGCCGGAAATGAGCGGCTTTGCCCTCAAAGTAGAGGTTTGGCATGCCCCTGGAAATTCCCCAGACATTCTTAACACGGAAAATAATCTATTTGAAATGAGCTTTTCTTTTTCAGAAAGGTACATGTGTTTCCTATAGACCTGCGTTTCGAACCACAGTATATTGGACTTGGTATAAAAAATGGTATATTATGGAAAATGTCAGATGACACAACAGATTTGAAAAATTATATGACTTGTAAATACAATGTGTTTATCAGCCAAATGGGAATGTGTAAATGTCCGACAACAGTTACATGGCTATGAATTAATTAAGCTGTACAGATCTTCTTTGTAAGGCGCTCTTGCATTTACAGATATATTTCTACTGTCTGTACGTCTGTATGTAAATGTACCAGACTGAACCAAGATTGACTCATTTTAATTTGCAGTAATTTGCCAGGAGTAAAACAAACGTTGTTTAAATGTAGTTGTGTGTGTTTAATGTGTTTAAATAGTTCCACGTAACGTTCTTATTACATTACCCATGGATTATTCGTCAACGTTTTACTTTGAATGAGACTACCGGAAGTCCAGCTGTTATTGTCGTCAGCTTTCTGGCGGTCTTTTTTTTGTTAGCAGGGATTTAGGAATGTGGAGACCAGCAGCTACGTCACCCTCAAGTCGCCTGGGGTACCGTCGTCAAAAAACTTTTCTAAAGGCTATGAATTACTAACACAAACTCTCCGGTAAGTTGTTTTAATGGTGTCCTGCAATTTATACCTCGTCATTTAACAGTCCCAAATTGTTAGTGATGTATGATACTGTAATGTGTTTAAAGTTTTGCCTAAACACGCTAACTAAAAAAATGTCCGTTAGCTAGCCATGCAAAGACAGGTTTGAAAGACTTGTTACGGACTTAGCGACAGTGTAGACAAAAGCTGCATCTGTTGTGAAATGTCTTGTCCTTCTAAGTCCTTTGGGCAGACGTGTTGACCGTTGTTCAGACAAGTTCAAGCATGTGTACCATTGTTTAGGTCAAGAAATGGGGTGGAAAAGCCTGCCCCAACATGACGTTTGTTTCGGAAACGTGATGCCAGGAGATTAGCGGCATTTGCTTTTAGGAAGGGAACCATTTTCGTTAAACCTCTTCGTGTCCATTTGCAGGTAAGTTAGGTTGCATTTGATTCCGCTTTACACACTGCTTGCGTCGAGTTTGTATATCAAAAAGCTTTATGCTGCATTGCTGTGTTTCCCACGGGACACAGCTCGTCTTCCACACACTGTAGGGACACATTTGCTGATTGCCTGCAGTGTTTTGATAACACGTCTCTCCCCAGTGGCGCTCGTCGCTGTCTCCATGGTTACGTGGCGGACGCCCAGCCTCGCCGTTGTCGCGTTGAGCTGCCTGTAAAGGGGGCGGGACCGGAGACGTGCTGACGGATCTTCGATTTCTTTCTCCCCGTAAAGGCAAAATCAGTCGAAGATGGTAAGAAGAGCGCGGCAGCATCAGGGCAGCAGCAACATTATAGGTAGCTGTGGAGGAATCTGTGCTCTGTTGGTTTACCTCGCCAAAGCAGATGCTGCTGGCTGTCTTTTTTCTTTCACTCTCATCCTGTGATTATGTGGTGCATATATGGGGCATTCGATGCTAATGTGAATAGTTTAGGCTTGCACAACGTGCCTGTTTTTAAATGTCAGTGTCTCTCTATGGTCTTTGTTTCAGCCATTTCACGACGGAGCCTACTACCCCTACACCAGTGACACCCAGGGGACCCACTCGTCAGCAGGGATCCCATCCCTCCTGAATTCCCCGCTCAGCCAGCACTCTGTAAACGGCCACGCTGTACCCGCACAAGGCATGACTCCATCCAGCGGAGCCTCCACCGGGCTTCCTTTCAAGTTCCGCCCGCGCAGGGAGAGCGTGGACTGGCGGCGCATCAATGCAGTGGACATAGACATGGTGGCGAGCCAGCTGGACGTGGACGCCCTTCAGGAGCACATCAGCACAGTGACCTTCTGCAGCTTGGACGGGGAGCGGTGCCAGCGGTGCCAGAGCCCCGTGGACCCGGCTCTGGTCAAGCTCTTGCGGCTGGCCCAGCTCACTGTGGAGTGGCTCCTCCACTGCCAGGAGTTTCTCACCCTCAACCTGCGCACGGCTGAGGAGAGGCTGGCGGCCGCTGGCAAGGAGCGCGAGCAGCTGCTGGCTCAGCAGAAGAAGCAGGAGGAGAAGGAGAAGACGCTGACTGCCGAGCTCAAGCAGAGGAAGAAGGTTATACGCACCCAGCAGTCTCTGCTCGCGCCACGAATCATCAGCAGCCATAAGGTACTGCTGGCGTGCTAAACACTCACTCATTGGGGGTATCGCTTACCATTTAACATATGTATGGCAAGCAAGAGGGCTTGCTCCATCACCCCCACCCCATTCGCTCCTCCTCCTCAGGGCCCCCAGTCTGTCATTGTTCCCAAGATCTATTCACCACTCCGGCTTTGTGCATTTCCACATCAGGGTTTGCAGGGAAAAAATGGAAATAGTTACAGAATTTGGGTTCTTAAAATGCTTGTAATGTATGTACTGTGAAGTCTGCCATGGCTGTGTTGTTGTGGTATGGTTATAATAAGCTTTGTTTGCAGACAGGAAGAATAGGATTCAGAGCTGCAGGACAGATGGTGTCATTTGGTGGCAATTAGATTTTTTTTTAATCCACTTACAAAAGGGTGACAAAAGCAGTGATCAAGATGACTGTCCTGGCTCGCACCTCCCCCACCCTCATATACACACGTCCATGTAGAGCATTTTGTCCTTTTTAGTGTTGTTGAAGACATTAGTGTGTATTAGAAACTGTTGGCTTACCTGTTGGATCCATTTGCCTGTAACTATAGTTTCTACTAGCGTAGCTCACTTACCATTCAGATATTTATAGCACAAATCAAAAACCCCCTTCTGTTTTTCAAGTGTGCGGCCACCGCTGTCTGACCTGGCCAAGCGGTTGCCAAGGCAACAGATATAGTGTGTCATGACAGCATGTGGTTGCTAGGTGTGCGCTAGAAGCTCAGCTAACAGAGGTGGCTCAATAATTGATAGTGTGTGTGTGTGTGTGTGTGTGTGTGTGTGTATGTGTCCTCTGACAACCTTTGGCATTAGTTATCGAAGGCAATGTCCACATTTCTACCAAATAAACACACAGCTCTGTTGGAAGACTAATTTAAATTCACTCCCAATTACCACAGTTATCCCAAACCCTAATGCATCACTACTCATTGTAGCGGCACGGCTCCCTCCCTGTCATGGGGTTGCCTTTGAATCTGCCATATGGCTATGACAAGATATCACTAGCAGCAGGTGTAACATTGAATTAAGTCATAGGAACAATGAGCGGCGGCGTTAAATGTAGCATGTGATGAGTGTGGGTGTGTAGAGCAGAGGCAGCATCTATTCTAGTGGTTAGTGTTAGTGAGCTGGAGTGTGGTGACGCCTGCCGCGGGGAACAAATCAACATCACTCACGCTATCCATCTGTCTGTTTGGAAACACATGCCGGAACTCATCCAGCATCTTTATGTTGAGCTGGGATTTGTTCGAAACCTCATTCATAATAGACACCCATGAGTAAGCACTCTCACGATTTATCATCATTTTGTGTTCTCACTATAGACATGTAAAGAGAACTGGATACAGCGTCGGAGGCTGGGCCCCGTTCATTACAACAAAAGTTGCTCAGTGGCTCATGAAGCCTAAAAGGTTTGATTTCCGGGTATAAAATTACCCGGATCTTCCCCATAGTTTGCACGTTAGTGCACATTAGTGTTTCCTTTAACCCCACCTCCCAACCGCTCACTCGCATGAACAACAGTGACTCTATAACTCTGGATTCAGCTATTAGTGAACTGTACAACTTCTAGGACATAATGATTTAAATAAGGGCTATTTAAGTGTTCGTCCAGGGACGTTGATGTACCTCAAAAAAAAAAAAAAAAAACATCAGCTGATTAACAGACGTCTCTTTCTCAATGTAAGGCTATGGGAAAAAGAATTTATGGGGAAGGGTGCATCATGTAATGGAGCCAAAAGTTATAATTGCATACATCATGGTTTGGCCACTTTGTCAAATTGGCTTCAAAGCTGGCACAGTTCCTGGGGGGCTTGGTTATCACTGAGAGGGGAACTGTTCTCTATGAACTGCGACTCGTTGTATTGTGGGATTGGAGGCGGAAAAGTAGTGTACCATGGATACTACTTTTGTGTACCATTTTGGGAATGTATGATGGTCAAAGAATAGGAGATATATTAATACCTATCTTTGTTTTTCCCCTTTAGTGTTCACAATGTGAAAAATCCTTCCTCAATTCCTCCTTTCTCCAGAATCACTTGCAGCGCCGCCACCCGGACGAGTACGAGATCCGTAAGTTGAGCATTCATTAAGGTTTGCAGAGAGAGACACAGAGAGAGACCCCTAACATTGTATTGTTGCATACAATAACTTCCAGAGTTGCGGTCAGACAGTGAGAAGAAATCGCAGGTTGAAAGCCTGAAATCGGAGATCAGCAGTCTGAAGGAGCAGCTTATTCAGCAGCAACAGGCCTTGCAAGTCAAAACAGCTCAGGTAGGAAAACCAGGACATTTGTGAAAGAGCTGTGATGGACTGCAAATGTATCAGGTACCATTCTGAGACAGTTTAAAAGCAAAAATGCCAAAACGTTCTCCGGTTCCAGCAAATCTTGTTCTAGTGAGGATTTAATGCTTTTTTTCCTCATATATGATATTAAACGGAATATGTTGGGCTTTTGTTCATCGTCTACAGTAGGGCTGTAGGGAAAAACATTTAGAAGTATATTAAAAATCAATATACGTAGATTTATTGATCTCAGTCCCTTGTGGTTTCATAGTGACTGAGCTCTTTTTATTCTTGTTGTGATTTTAGGAAAAAGAGCAGCAGTCCCTGCACCAAGACCTGCTGAGAGAAATGGACCGTTTTAAGGCTGAGGAGATAGCGCGCATGGACCGAAAGATAGAAGACAGCAGGGAAGGCATGCGCAGGGAGATGGAATTTCTCCACGCCCGAAATATTCAGGCTCTCAATGTACGAACGAGATACTTGAATAATCCCTTCAGTAGCTTCTTGATGGTATCTATTTACATTACGTTTGCTTGGTCTTTAGGATATCTTTTATTCATGCCTTTTTCATTTTCATTCAAAGGAAGCAAATCAGAATCAGACAGCCAGGTATGAAAAGTCAGCCAGTCCTGTTCACTCGCAGCCAGAGAGAGATCTGGACAACTACAAAGAAATGCAGATACAAGCCATCCAAAAGCTGGAACACCAACTCAAGAAACAGGTCAGTGTAGAGGGGAGATATTGTTTCAAAGCATGCGAGTGAATGAAGGTATTTTGAGGACTAAAATATTCTCTTCCAGGATAAAAAGTGGGAATGCAGGCTGCAGGAAATAAAGGCTCAACACGAGTCTGAAAAGAATCAGGTATGCTGTCGTGTTTGTCATATTTATCATGCCATTAAAACATCTAAAGGTGAATATTTAACAAGCTATTTAAAAAAATCAGCCAGCTGGAAAATGCCTCCTCTCTCCATCGTCTTCTAGTTGCTGAATGAGCTGAGCAGAATGCAGTCGTTTGTGTCCGAGAACCAGGAGAGCAGCCAGCGGCTGCAGCAGGACATGGGGAGGAGGCTGCAGGAGAAGGAGCAAACCATCAAGGCTCAGAGGGAGCAGGTTAATACTGATTCCCACTCACAGCCATCAACACCCACAGTTATTATGTCGGGAGAGGAAGTGAGGCGGAGGGTCAGCCCTTGTTCAGGATATCCTGTATTTGCTGCATGGGCTCAGATTGTGTTGTATACGTAATGATACTGTACGTTTGACAGGAGCCACAGTGCAGGGGAAGCTTTTCCTAGATTTTCCCCACGTTTGTTATTGAAGATATGAGATTAAGTGGCTGAAAATGTACAGTATGTTGCTTGACATGCATCTCATTGCATTAGCATTTAAAGATGTGGATTAATACTACAGGCCCCAGAATTCACTCCTTCAGCAGTAAATAAGTACATTTTTATTTGTATAGCTTCACAAAAGGAACAAAACATGACAACAGAAAACATAAGTCTCCACGCGTTTTCAGCCTTAAACGAGGTGCAACTAGCCGGCCTCGTTTAGAGGACCTGAGGAGCCTAGCAGAGGTATAAGCCATTAGAAGTTCACTAATATACTCTGGAGAAAAATGATTCAAAGGCAAAGTCAGAAGAGCAGCTAGTGTATATGTTAACAGTGCAGCATGTTATGCCATCATGCCATGAACTGCCAGCTGACATCGCGCTGCACACAGCATAAAACAAATCTTTTTTAATGCTGTCATTTTTTCTTCTTACAGATGAGGAATATTTCTTCACATCCACTCACCAAAATAGTGGAAGTACCAGGTATGAATTCCTTCCAGTTACTATTTTATCTGAAAAGTTTTCCACTGAAGTAAACTTCAGTATGATCCTAACGCAGTCATGGTATTCTCTGTTTTTCAGTCATGGTCAGTGCAGCAGCTCCGGAGCCTAAACCAAAAAGAGTTGTACTTGGTGAGTTAGTAGAAGCCGGCTGTCAGTAGAATTGGAAAAACATTGTCACTCCCAGAGAGGCTGAGCATGTGCTTTCTTGCATGAAGGGTTTTAATTCTGTTAGAGCAAACTCCTAATAAAGCAGTACTGTCACCACATTAGCACCCCCTCTCTTTTAACACGTTTTATAATTTTGACCTCATTTGCTGTCCAATTAGAGGAGTCAGTCTCTGCTCTTAAGCTGGATCCTATACAGGAGCTGACAGAAGAGGAGAAAGGTACCAACAGAGCCGGTCGGCTGCATGCTGTCTGCATGGATGCATCAGTCTGTTGTGGGCAGCCTCTTCCTGAAGTGTGTCGGGACTGATATTATCTCTGCCCTGACATGAAAGGCATGACCTTAGTACGAGAAAGGAAGCTCATGGTCTTTGATATTGTGTGACGCCTGCCATGTCAGCGCTGCTGATCACTATGTCCATCTATCACCATGCTGCCTTGTTTGTGGCAAATAAACATATAGACATTCTCCTCTTCTGCCTGCCCCACTGCAGTCACATCCATCTACCCGACTGAACCTGTGGCATGGAGCTTGCTGTGAAAATGTGCAAACGCATGCTATTTCTTCTCCTTTTTGCCTCCGCCGCCTGTAATCAGAGCCCGATTGTGCATAAATATCTGATTTAATGTGATTTGTTCTACAGACAGCGTCTCTGAGAGGAGGCCAGTGGAGAAGAAGCCTGAGCCTGTATCAGAGAAGAAACAGAGGGTGACCAACACTCTGAAAAGGAACACCAGCATCAAGAAAGATATGCGGCCAGAGCTCGAGCAGGCTGTTATTAAGAAGCTGGAGAACCTGGGAGTCAAGCCTGTAAGTTTACTTTTGGTTTAGGTAGCTTAAGAAGTATTGTACAGTTCGCAATCTGAAAGGAAATACTCTTAAATGGTATTTTGCTCAAAATATCCTCTACCTTCTCCCAGGATCAGAGTGGTCTGAAGAACAAAGAGTTCACTTCCATCCTGGTCAAGGTGGATTCAAAGCGAGAGGGCATTGCAAAGGAGATGCCTGACTACTGGCGTCACCGGGAGGAGATAGCCAGCTCTGTGGAGCAGAAGCTTGGTGGTCAGAGGAGAGGCAGCGACCTTGCTCCTGAGTCACAGGCCAGATCCAGACAACCACTTCAAGGTGAGTCATCAAAAAGCCTCTTAGCACAGGAGATCATCTTCCTGTGTTCTTACTTTGCCCACAGGCCAGTAGTAACCACACTGTACTACCTTGTGCTTAGGGGAAATTCAGCTAGCTTGTTGTCACCCACTATTGCATTAGCGGCTTGTAATAGGTTTTGACTGTATGTGCATCCAACACTTTCAGTTTAATCTGTGAAAGCTTGTTTGGCGCCACATAAGCCGTGTTAAGCTGTGACTCACTGTCAGTTACTGAGCCGCTAATTGTGTTTACCTGTTTTTGTGTGCGTGCAGTGTTGCAGCCCCGGCCTCGATCCAGTAGCCTGCCCTCCAGAGCGACCCAGGTGATGTCTGGACCCGCAGTCAAACAGCCCAAGACCCCCCAGCCGGCGCCAAGGACCAAGACCGCCACCCAACCCAAGACATCTACACCCAACACCAAGACTGCTCTGAGGACCTTTACACCCAAGTAAAGAAATGTTTATTAATTGAAATGGTTTCTTTTAGTTCTTTTAGGACAGGGCACCTGAGCAAAGTGTTACTGTAACGGTCAAACTTAGACTCAGACTCAAACTTGTGTTAAGCTGGTGCAGCTGGAGAGTAGACAAACATTTGTATATTCATGATTAATGTGTTTAATCATTCAGGAGTAGTCTCAATGCAGTTTCTCTGAATAATCACACACATTCAGATCAACAGGTGTTGATGCAAACTGTAAACAGTATTTCATATAACTTTACGTAAAACTAAAATGATAAGTAAAAAGAATTGTTTCTGTGATTTTTGAGGACTCCACCTTTCAGTTCAGATGAGGAATCTGAAGAAGAGGAGACCGATACCGAGGAGGAGCAGCCCAGAAAACACCAGAGAGGCAAATCACCACAGCCCAGACTAAACCAGGCCACCACAGTCCAAATCAGAGCAAGCAAAGCCAGTCCAGTCCAGGCCATGCAGGGTCCAGCCAAGCACTCATTCTCCTCCAACTCCCAGCAGGCCAGGGGGACAGTGGGTGGCGTGATCAAGACCACATTCACAAAGATGGAGAGTGATGAGGAGGACGAGTGGTCAGAGGTCAGTGAGCTGCAGGAGATTGACCCAAGACAACTCCAGAGTCACAAAGACCAGAACGGCAACGTGGACAAGAGAAACATTGGTAAAGGTAAGTTGTCCATTATCCAAACTGCATTCATTCAGTCATGACAGAGGTACATTTGATAATGGTGAAGACGTGAATTAAACATTTTGAGATGATGCCTACATGTATGAGAAATCATCTGGACCCACAAGATTGACTTATTTAAATATGTTTGTTAGTCAATCTCAACTGAGTCTGTTTTTTAAATATTATTTTATATGTTGGGACCTGAATCTGCCTTGCAAAGTACTTGCCAAACATTCCACCTATGTTTTAAATTGATTTTGTTATTGGGATAGTTGGATAAGCCAAAGGTTATATGTGAATTAGGTGTCTTTAACATGATCTGAAGTCTAAAAATCTGAAGATGAAAATCTTTTTCTTCTAGAGAACAAAATCAGTGACCTGGCCAGAAAAATGGAGAAGCAGTTTGCAGGGCGATCTGTAAAGAAACCAGCAGGGGGCATCAGCATCTTACCAGAGAGGAAGGACGAGGTCCAGGAACTCACGGTGAGATTCGCTCTGTGATGGCTTTGGGGTACAATGTTGCTAGCCTTAAAGGAGTTGTACTGGATGGTCAGCTCTATGAATAATGTTTGTGTATGTTGCAACAGTACACAGATCTGGAGGAGAGCAGTGAGTGGATGGTCTCCTCCTTAGAGGACAGACAGGAAAAGTCTAAACCAGCTCAGGGCTCTGGACCAGTGAGGAAGAGCCTGGACTCACCCAGCACCAGCACCTGGGGAACATCCACAGGAAAGGGTCCCAAATCAGGTCAGTTAATCCCCTTTATCAGTGTGATTATGGTGGTCTTTGCTGTATTTTAGACTAGGTTCCTACAATGTCTTGAAAGTTTGGATGCTTAATTTAAATATACTCCTTGATTTTCAACATAGTCTTGTGTTTCATCATTGACACAATCACTCATCGTCATCATTCGTCGTTATATTTGTTTGTTGTTGGCATTTATAGTAACCATTCAGATGTGATGACAGAGGCTTTGAGAGTCTGGAAATGTTTGGTGTAGGTACCTTTTTAAAAGTGCTTGAATTTTACAAAGCCTGTGTTCTGTCTGTCAAGTTAACTGCTGTTTTATCCCCGGCAGGTCTGACTGAAGCTGGAACAGGAAGCACCCTGAAGAGCAGCCTATGCTCCCTCAGTGACCTCAGCGACTCCGAGGACATTAGCAATAAACACAATAAGCACTACAGCTGATCAGGTGACATAGCTCTACACCAAGTACAGACACAAAGACCTCAACTCTTCTGACACTCCATGCCAAATACGGGCCATATTTTGTACTGTTATTATATGGAACCTATAATACATAGAGAGCAATACTTAACAAAGGGGGTTAGGGTTCCCAAATGGATTTCTGTATAGAAGATGCCATAAATATGTTACAGAGAGAAATCAATTTTAATGGTCACACGTAAAACACACGTGAAACACACACATGCACATGCAATTGCGTCCCACGATGAAAGTTGTCCTCTGCCTTTAACCCATCCAGTCGTCCTTCCTCCGGGGGGACAGCTGGAGCAGTGGTCAGCCATTCATGCGGCGACCGGGGACCAAGTCCAATGAGATTACAGCTTTGATTGCCTTTTGATTTTCAGCCTCACGTTATGCCTTGTGGCAATCCTTTGCTTGCTTTTACAGTGTTAAACTTGAAATAGATTTGGTTTTGTATATTCAATGAAATATAACCCACACTCAAAATGAGATACTGTACGTAGTTTGTGTAAAATTTTGTATATCGAATTTTATAAGCATCAAATGAAGCAATGAGATGGGATTTTGTATAGAAAATATTTATACAAGCAATAAAAGATTTCTTTGTGGAATACATAGCTGAAAATGATTACATGAAACATTACAATCCAGCCACAAGTCCTAAACGTTCTTTCTTTCTTCCTTCAACCAAGCACAAGATCCAAAGACAGTTCTTTGTCACTTTATCATTATTTCTTCACACATCTAAGCTTTGGTTTAATGAGAGAATTTACATTTCCAGTCAGCTAAAGGTCTGCAGACCGTATGTTCAAAATTATTTTGGGGGGGGGGCGAGAGCTGTGACACTTCCTTTTCACCATCTTCAATATCTTGTGCAGGACAGTGGGCTGTGATAGGAGGGCTGTCAGCGCTCACAGGGTACTGCTATAGAAATAAATGGTTTCTATGTATGTAAACGTATCTATATCTTCAGGCATGTTTCTGCTCAGAATTCCCGCCAGACAGTTGGAAATGTTACACCGAGGCAAACTGAAATTGCTCCTTCTGATGCACATTGAAAGTTGCGTTACAATCTTTTGTTGTGGTTTCTTTGAGAATGCACACACAGTGAGGTGCAGACCAGAATCAGCTTTCATGTCCATCACAAGCCGGTGAAAATGAAATTAAACCACAGAAATCCTCCAGTACACAACCTTTTATTTACCAAACATCCAGGTGGTGTCTGAGGTTGACCATTGGTCACGGGACATACCAGGTACACATGTCTGGTCTTGAGTGCCATCTTCTGGCGACTCAGAGGAAGTTGAGGTGCAGATACAGATACATCTGTATATGAAGCAACCTGAAAACAAAGAGAGGACCTTTTTCAAAAGGAAACCTGATAGGGAGGCTGAATTTATTTAGTTCATCACTAGATATACAAAAGTTTCTGAATGCATTTTACAAATTGTATTTAATCAATAAAACCCTGAACAGAACACTAGAGTAATGTTCAAAAGCGTGCACACAGTAGAACACATCAAAACAAACTGTTCAGCAGGTAAAAAAACCCCACAAGTGACAGGAGGGATTTCATGTTTCACTCCTATTCATTTAACATGTCCATGTGGAGATGATATGAGAGATCTCAAAGAATAGTAGGTTGTAAAAGTACTATACAATTGCTGCACATTTCATGGAAACAAAACAACCAGTATACATTTTTAATACACATTTTAAATACACATGAATTGAGAATGTATGTTTGTCCTAAAGAGGGTCCAGGGAGGCGTTTGGACAGGCAACTAGAAGTTGACTGCATTATATTTGCTCTCAAAGAACATGAATGAATTGAAAACACTCTAAGATTTACTTAAAGTCACAAGATCAATGGACTGTGGATGAGGAAACTTTCAACAACCTCAAACACCACCCTGATGAAGGCGAGAGCCAAAAACCTTTGAGGTCAATAAAGCACGGAGAACACATTTGTAAACAAATACCAATCGTATCACATGATCTGATGCTATCTAGCTGGAAGAGAGAGCATTAAGAGCAATGTTTCCTTCTCTTTTATACTTCTATACAGCCTGAAAGAAAGAACAAAGCAGAGATAGACAGGAAAGAATCAAAGGGCCAGTAGACGCTGGATGCTCCCCGACAAATTCCCAGCTATAAATACAGTGTTTCAAAAACAACAACACGGACGTATTGCAGGATGTGGAAACATGAGATCTGGAGCACATGGTTATAGATTTTAATAAGGTGACGTTAGTTGTTGCACCTCATCTTGAGTAAGTTAATAGATCCAGTATTAACTGACTATTTGTAACCCACTGAACACATTACCATGTTTTCCTTTAGTAACATAAATCATATTTCCAGCTATGCGTAAGCTCATTGAAGGAATAGTTTGCCATTTGGGGAAATATGCTCATTTGCTTTCTTGCAGAGAGGTGGATGAGAAGGTTGATACAACTCTAATCTTTAAAGCGCTAAATATAAAGCTGGAGCCTGCAGCTGGTTGTCTTAGCTTAGCATAAAGACTGGACATAGAGGTACACAGCTAGCATGGAAATCTGGCCTACCGGCACATCTAAATCTTTTTGGTTAGTCCTCGATCCTTGCCTTGTAGGTGGTAGCGGTCTGACAAGTCTCCCATCACGAAATAGTCCCACATGTAACATGTAAGAGCTGGAAGTAGTTTTGTTACCCTCTGATGGAGCCAGGCTAGCAAATTAGTGTTTTTCCCAAAATGTCAAAGTATTCCTTTAAAGTCTTAAGTCACTTTCTCAGCCCAGAGTTCCCCTCTGGCTCAGACAAAGCTGTCCCTGCTGAAGGCCTGACTGGTCCTTGTTGTGGCTCTGGTTGGTCGGCTCTTCCTGCCTTCATATAACACCGATGGCACCAGAGTCACTCTGGACGTTGAGTTCGGCAGCATATAGGTCTGCCTACTCCGGGCAGTGACGAAAGTGGCCGGTCTCTCTTGCCTTTGTGGAGAACTGCTGACATAGTTGAAACAGAAGATCCATGATGGTATCTCAATGTTTCTACTCATGCAGTTACTTTTTTTGTCTGTATATATATTATACAGTGAAATATAAGGGGTTTATATTTACCTTGATTTTAGTCCATCTTTTCCAGAGAAGTAGGTCAGCACTGTCCCTCCAGAGAGGAGGAGGATGGAGCCTCCCCAGCCAATGAAAATTGCAGCTCCAAGTTCATATCTCAATAGCAAGTATATCAAAAGTTATGGTTTTGTTTTTCTGCACTTTTTTATTCTTATTTTTTAAATATCACTTACAGGGACATGTAATAATGATCATACTGCTTCAAAAGTACTCACTTCTGTGCCTTAAAATTTGGATCCAAGTATTCTTTTATGACTTTGCTGGCCCACCATGAGTAGGTGATCATACCACAGACTCCTAACAGAAGATTTACCTTACTTTAAACATCCTGAGTGCATAACATTCAGTGTTTCAAAGTTTAATACTCTAAATAACCAAAAGAAAATATCTTTTTTACCTGAAAACAGGTAGGTTATACCGCCTGCAAAGGTCACCCTGGCATTGGCAAGGTCTGATCCACCTATTTTAGTGCATTTCATCCCTATGAGTGTGAGGACGCCTCCGAAGAAGCCAGTGATGACAGCACAGACAGCCAGCGCTCTGCAGGCGTGCAGGAAACCTGAAAGAAGGCAGTAAAAGTTTAAATGTTTTTTAATAGATAAACAAAATGAGTATAATAAATGTGCCATTAGTATTTAAAGCACTTGCTCTAAGGACTTTTCTATTTATTAGTGCCTCTTACTGTGCTGTGTTATCTAAACAGGCAATCTTTGTCACTGCAAAACCCTCAACTGGAGCCAAATTCATTTGTAACCTAAAGTATGCAAATGGTTAGAGGCAGAGAAGAGGCTTTGTAGGGAGGGAAGTTCGTTCTGATATCCGACTCCTGTCTGCAAGCGCCATCTCCAACAGGCGGCTCATGCATCATGTAATTCATATATTTTTATTATAAGTATATATATATATATATATATATAAGTAATATCTGGGTTGGGTGGAAAACACATAAAATATTACTTAGCAGCTCTTTATTCACTTTATTCAATTCAGACTGTCATGTTTTTCATAAATATATTTGTATGTTTTTTCCTAAATCAAGGATAAATTCCAAAGATAACTCTAAGCAACGTCTTGCTTTTTCATAAAATTAAATATACGATTCACCCCCCACCACCCCAATAACTTTTGAACAGTCCCTAAATCTTTCAACTGAATTAAAGCTTAATAAAAAGGTTGTCAGAGAATTCTACCAGACAGGCCCAGCATGGAAGGGTAATCCTTGCAGTCGGACACCCCAGTCGTGTCTGAGACGCAGTCCTTCCACAGGTTGAAGTAGTAGTTGGTGGTGGTCAGCACGAGGCTGCCCACCTGGGAGAAAGTCCAGTACTCTGTGGGAAGAGTGGAACACACCAGGATCCAGCCACACAGGCAGGACACGAAGCAGCCGATCTCCATGTACATCACCACCTTACTGTACTTCATGGTGAGTGCTCCTTAAGCAGAAACTAGCAGAGATGAAAAACAATCAGTATCTGTTAAATATAGGAAGTTACGTCCACGTTTGATCAACTTGTCACTGTGGGAAACTGGCCCGAGCTCTCCCTCTTTGTCATTGCTGAGGTTTAGGTGTCAGCCCAGCAGTGTGGATGTTTGCCTGCTTTCTGATCTTATCTTTTAGATAGTTTTGCCTAGTAAGAATCCTCCATGTTCCCAGCACTTTATTCTTCAAATACCTTTTCTTCCTCATTAAAACTCAAAATGTAGGAAAGTATTAAAGTGGTAATCCATCACTAAGCCCCAAACAAATGACTTTTATTACTTTTGTTTGTTCTAAAACTCCAATAAGAAAAATTCAAATTGATTTATTTGATATTTTGAGTTGGTACTTCATAAGAAGTAGTCAGCACCACAGACACAGGGGAAATGAAAATCCACTGTATTTAATAATTTTTTACCACCAAAAGAAGTCATTTTCTTTAGCATAGATATAAAATCAAAGCATCAAAAGTTCTTTGAGCTGTTATAGATGGTCCGGGGTCTCCAGTACCCCAACCTGATCACAAGGGTAAAACTCACAAACAAGCACTCCATCAAAATCGAGTCCATGCCAGAGCTCCTCCTTTAAGTAAAGGTAGAAAAATAATCACAGAGGATGGAAACCATTGGAGCTACCGTTGAGGTCACATTCTCAGTGTTCTCAACATCTGACCTCAGCATTTCTGAAACCCTGGTTACGGCTCTGATTTCATGTTGCACCTTGAACTGGACAATGAACAAGAATCTGTAGCGTTAGACGATCACAACAGAAGCCACCCTTTACAGAGAAACACTTGTTTCTCTTCTCTCTCTCTGATGGAGAGAGCTTTGGCATATCTGCTGCAGAGTGCAGTATCCAGTTAGAAACAGTAACAATACATTAGTGAGTATGTAATGGCAACTGCTATGATTTTGACATCAGCAGAAATCAATTGTTCAGTTAAATGGTATGTTGACAAACCTTTTTGGATGCTTAACTCTGCATGTATTTGCACAGTGAACTGTTCAGCCAAGTGAAGTGAGGAAACTCCCCGCCAGGCCATGGTATACGGGCGGTCCAATTTCAAAGCTGAAGAGATAACTGTTCAAATTGACTACTGTCTTGCATTTTTCTCACATTTACCTATTAAAAAGTGTTTTAAAAAGATCATGTTACCTCAGCTTTGACAGATCTGCTTTGCTGTGTAAAAAAAAAGCTGCTGTCACTGTGTTTATGTATAAACAATAACCAGCCACGCCTGATACACCTGCAGGAGGGAAAGCCGATGACACATGGAAAATTAAAAGAAACGAGGTGAACCAGTGAGTGGATGTCACTCAGCCTCAGCTGTTGTGAATGCAAACAAGTCGTACTTGCAGCCGATCTTGATATTGCTTCATGTTTACCGTGCAGAGAGGATATTGTTCTTCTCATCTAAATCTGTGCAAGAAAGCAAATAGCCTTATTTCCCAAATTGTCAAACTACTTTTAAACTTTTAACCCTGAGCCCAGAAGTGGATGTCTGGGTATGACACAAAACACAAGAAACACTTTCAGCTCGTTGACAGATGTATTGTACCATAGGAGGCAGACGATAAGAAGTCATCAGCTCTCTCCAAGAGAAGATACAAAAATAGCTTTTATGGTATTCTGGAAACAAAGAAACTCTTTTCAATTGTTCAATTTTATATGGGTTGAAATATCATTAAGTTCGATATCCCAAAAAATGAAGCTTTCCTTTGGGGACCGTTATTTAACTTTACTATACAAGATGGACATTTTCACTATACAAAAAACTTGAAAATGGCCATACATTTTTCACCTTTTTATTGTAAAGAATGAGCACAACCAGCAGTTAAAAAAATGTATACAGTAGTCTGATAGAGTGACTTTTATTTTTGTTTGTTTATGTGGTTTTCGGCATTATTTATTACCTATTGTCCCCTGATTGCCAAAGATGATGTAATGAGTCTTGTTTAAATTCAGAATTCAACTCTCAAACCAATTTTTAAATGAAAATGTTTTTTCACCACATCCAAACTGCGTTTCAAATGCTTACTGCAGCAAAATAAAATGCTTTCATTTGCAAATTAATATTAATGAATGAATTCATATTGTGTCTATTGAGAGGCTGTATTTGTCACATTATAGGTGATAAACATGAACAACAAGGACTTGTCCCAATTTCTTATACAAAACAGATTTCTTTTTACAACAGATTCACAGATTGAATAGAAAAGCATCAGATCTGCTGTCAGTCACGTTCATTAATATTTGTACTTTACACGATGACCCACATTTATTCAAATGTAAGAGTTTTTGATGAACAGCATAGTCCCATTTCTTGAACGGTCCGACAACGACGACACTCCGCTCCTCGAGGAGAGGCTGGGCCCCGGTCCTGCTCCTGACCTGGACACTGCAGGCCCGGTGGTTCGCGCCGTCTTCAAGGACCACTCTGACTCGGCTGTGTGTTCTGATCTTGAGGATATGCCGGACACGTCTGAGCGCTCAGACCTGGACGACAGTTCGGACACGGGGGACGCTTTGGAGGTGAGCTCGTACACTGTGGACTGAGCTGTGGTGAACTTGTTTTGCTCGGGGTCTGGTAGTGACTGGACGTTCAGTACTCTGGAGAGACAGAAACATTAATATTATTCTCAAACATGACAAGTCAGCTGAACCCCTCTTTCTTAAAAAGCTAACAGAAATACGTTGTTTTTAATAAATGAGCAGCTGTGGTCATTGTAATAGCTCCATGTATGCAGGCACATAGCACAGAATGTAGTGTTTTGAAATATTTTAGATTTCTCATATGTTCTATGTTTACCAAATAGTTGATTATGTTTTTGGCAAGAAAGTTCTGCTTCAAAGCCCCCTGCACACATTTTTCTTTTCTTCAAAAAATGTAAATATGTTGGATCTAAAAATACCAGAATCACCCTAGAAACATCCGCCATGTGATTTCTTAAAATGTATTAATTTATTTTTAGCTATGCCAGTGGTGTGTGGTGTGCTCCACTGTGTTTACCAGCTACGTGAGATCGGGAGAGGCTTTGTGTAAAGGAGTATAAGGGTACATTTGAATAGTTTTATGTTGAGTGTAAGAATCGTTGAGATTTATGCTCCGAGCTCCTTCTAGTGTTGAAATTGATCCACAGCATGCTGTTTTTTTCCTATCATTTAATCAAGAAAGCTTTTTAAACACCAGGCCTCTGTTTGTTTACACCAATGGATGTGTAGAGACTTCATGGAGAGAGAGAAAGAGAGAGTTCACCCCTAATGAACATCTGCACACTCCACCTTTAAACTGCACAGTAAAAACAGGGCCTCTTGCATTTTGGATACTGAGTCATTCCGCTTGACCACACGGCATGCTGGTATTTATTGAGGAAGTGCAGAGTGGAGTTATTTCCTCACTTCCCTGAGATTTTACAACAACATGTGTTTGCACTCACAAGTCCTCTCCTCCACAGAGCGGCTTACACACCGACCACAGATAGAAGAACCCCCCGGTCATGTGAATAGTGGAACCGACCCAGCCGAGGAACAGCGGAGTGCCAAGGTCATACCTGTTGGTGTGTATTTAAAGATACATGTCTTATTAAAGCCATTATTGCAGAAAAAGGTTAAATAGTTAGATTTAAGCCTGTTACTTACTTCGGTCCGTTAAAGTCAGGGTTGAAGTATTCTGCTGAGACATACTGTGCATAAACAGCATACCCACTTGTGGACAGCAAACCTGAAGAGAAGTCAGGTTGAGCAAGAGGAAAATCCATATTTTAGAGATTACTACTGGTGTTTTCTAAAACATGTAATTAGTACTTTAGACCTATTTTATTGTTTATTTTTTCCAGAGCAGTCCTAAGAAGTCCAAAAAGTGTATCTTTAACTATGTAATGTAGCCTTTAATAATAGAAAAAGACATGAACTCTATATCTGTGTTTCCCAACATAAGGGTGGGGCCCTCCAGGAAGTCACATCATAAATCTGAGGCGTCACAAAATGATTAGCAAGAGTGCTATTTTTTTTGGTTTTCATCTAATCCTTTTTGAATTGCCGTGTAATTTTTCCTCTCCAGGCCCGAGGCTCAAGTCATTAGTTTTGCGGGTGTTTGGTCATAAACCAAAGTATTGGACAGCAGACACCTGTCTTTCCCTAGATATACATATTTCACATTGTTATATTAGAGAAATAAATTCTATGTTTTCCAAATGTTGGATAGTCCATGTAAATCTTCCTAATTGAATTGCCAAAATAATTTTCTGCTATTTAAATCACAAAGATCCCTAAAAACCAACAAGGAAAATTTTAATCAAGTTAGCAAAACAAATCCGTTTTTCTGCTGTGTAGAATTTCTAAAACACAAGCAAAAAGATGGACGTTTACAAATGGCAGCATATATACTGCATGTAGGCAACACATAGACACCCAGCAGAAGCAGTATTTCAATGTTGTTCAGATGCCCGGTTGGGTGAGTTCAAGTCGTAAAAGTACAAACTGAATGCAAACTCTTGTCTACAATGAATGATTAAATGGTAGTTTGATTGTGGGGCTACAATTTTTATTTAAATGGCCACACAAGACTGATTTTCAATGCACATATTCTACCCTTTGCATGCACAGCTTGTACATACAACTGCTGTCCTCTTATTAAAACTAGATGTTACCGCTGATTATGTGGCACCATCCGCCGGTGTAGATCTTCTTGTACTTTGACCGGTCTTTCCCTCCAATGAAGGTGCACTCCATACCCATTAGACTTAGCACAAACCCCAGCATGCCCAGGGTAAGAGCTGCCATCAGCAGGCCTCGCACTATCTGGATGGAGCCTGGAGTCACACAGCAAGACAGAAATAGATGAGTCTAAATGTCAGTAGAGCTCCCGGCTGAATAATTGAGACACCAGGTTTGTTAGATAAGGTGGAACATGTTTCCTACCCTCCACAGACCAGAGCACAGGGTTGTCGTAACAGTTGGTGACAGCAGTTGAGTCTGTATAGCAGGATCTCCACAGGCTGGACCAGTACCAGGCCACTTTGATCATGGCGGAGCCCCCCATGCCCCCGATCGAGGTGATCTTCCAGCCCTCCATGGCCATGGTGCAGGCCACAAAGATCCATCCCAAAACTGTCATCAGGAAACCCCAGATCTGGACCACGCGGATATGCATCTTGGGGCTTCTCGCTCTAATATTTAGATTTCAGATTGCAGTTATTGTTAGGTTATTTTCTCAGGTGTCTATTTTAAATCCTTCATCGCTCATCCACGATCCAATTCTGATGCTTTTCTTGTCTTTTTTGTTTCCACTTGAAATGGCCGTCCCTTACTCATACAGACGACGTGTACATCCTGAGCCGAATGTCTCCTTTTCATCCACATTCAAACAGACGTCAAAGTGGCCACCTACTCAGCTGCTCTTCTCAGAGAAGGAAGAGGACGAGCGCATCACAGGTACAAATCAGGGGTGTGCTGTTGTTTTCCAGGTATTACTGTACATGTGGGTGAGAGACAACAGTCACTCAGGTTCCCATGGGGCCACAGTGGTATCTGGACTGAGAGTGCTCAACTAAGCATTTGTCTCGAATTACCAAAGCAACTTCATGCCCCCATTGGACTGTTTTGGACTTTCCCTCATGTGCAGATTATATTATTAGTATATTTGACTTTGTTGAAACAGTGTTGGAAAATTACCTTGCACTTACATGCACTGTAAATTCAATTGTAGCTTAGTATATTAGGCAAATAGATTGTTGAAACTTGATATAAATAATGCTTTATTAAAGGGGTATTCAGCAATTTTGTATTGCACTTCCATAAAATCTGGGGTCTCAAAAAAGGATGCCCCTTTTAAATTTAAATCACTCTAGAGCACTCATAATTAAATGATGAATCACTAATATAACTAATATGTTATATCCTTTCCCCCCCAAATTTGAGCATATCTACAACAGTACATGTCTGCATTAATTGCCTTTACATGTCCTATAAAATATGTACTAACAATCTCTCAACTTTGCCTCTGGCTTTAAGCTGCTAGTTATTAGACATTTTACCAAGACCTCACTGTGCTGTGGTTCTCAAAATTACAGCATAACGTCTTTGTGCTGTTATAATCAGAGTTAAATCTGAGGTAATGAGAGTTAGGTGGAGTGATGAATGTTCGGCGGGGATGAAAGAGCTCCTCTTTGTTTCTAAGTCCTCTCGGCTTAGGACAAAGTTATTGGTAGTGGTAGGGAGATATTGGAAATGGTGGACTGCTGGGTAGCCTTAATTTGTTTAGTGAGGGTGGTTTTAATTACCATGACAAAAAAAAAAGTGAACAAAGAAGTACTTATGTGACCCGAGCTGCCCGGGCTTTAAGGAAGCTGCCACAACATAATGGCACATAACAAATCGAGTCAACGTTCTTATAGTTAGTTTTTATTTTTTGCTTTTGTGGTCTCTTAACAGTCAAGCTCAAAGGATTTCTGCTATTTCATATTGGGATTTTTTGTTTCTTTCTTTAGCTCTGTCAGCCATTAAATGTGCATTAATACTGCTCTCTGGTGGTGTGATTGGAGTAGAGGATGGAGGGACATGGCTCTGCGCTCTGACGTCAGAGGTCAATAAATAGGTAAGTGGTTCACATCCTTTGTTGCTTGTGACCCCTGAATACAAAGCAAGCCTAACCCTAACCTCATCAGCCTGAGCATATAAAACTATACAAACAACATATTAGGCAAGCACTAACACATTTTCTTCTTACATTTATCTTTCAACAATTCACTAAACACTTGAATGTTTTAGGTGTGTGTGTGTGTGTGTGTGTGTGTGTGTGTGTGTGTACTAGTAGCATTCATCCCTTCCTTTGTTGCATAAAACAATAGGGGATTTTAAAGGAAAGATTAAGCAAACATTACAGAATAATCCCAAAAATAAACAACTTTGTGTAGCAGAATTAAAGTGTACAAACATTCATGGTCCCCAGAGGTTGAATCCTATTGACTTTTTGATCCCCTCACTTGTTATGCAGCGCCACCAACAGGTCAAACACTTTACTTATCCCAAAAAATATGTCAACATCTATTGGAATGATAGTATTATAACAGTATTATACAGACATTCATGGTTCCCAGAGGATGTATCCAAAAGACTTTGGTGATCCTAACTATTCCTTACTTCCTTTACCTTTCTATTGGCTCCATCATCAAGTCAAAATGTCAGTTCATCCCATTCTTTGGTTTATGACCAAATACCTGCAAAACGGATGACATTCTCATCAACCTCAGCTGTACTTTGTGTTTAGTGGCTAATGTTACACTGGACTTAGATGATAGTCATGCTGAATACCTCCTGAACATCAGCATGCTGACATCAGCATTTAACTCCAGCACAGCTCTCAGAATATACCAACAGACATAACAGACAATTTAGAAATGATTAGATATGTAAAGCACTGTGAAGAAATAGAGTTTCAAATGAAGCTTTCAGGATTTCTTTCTTTGAGGTATTATCTTGTAACCATCAACAACTCAGTTTAGAGAGAAATGCTGTGAGTTGTTAATTGTTAAATATATCATTTAAACAGTTTAAACTAGGGGGAAATGTTTTAACATCCCTATAAGTAATGCAGACTTTAAACAGTACAATACCACCATTATATCAGAGAGCATTCTGCAGAGCCCAGGACACCTGACACTTGTTTACGGATGCAAAGCGCCGGATAGCACAGGGCAGTTGCTCTCTGCCAGCTGGTTCAAGTATCCAACCCCTGGGCCAGGAGGTTTTGCGTAACATAGCCTGGGGTTCCTATTGATAATAATTCCTAGGTGGAGATGGATGGCTGATAGGAGGGCAAACCTCTGGGTCGGCCTTCCAGCTCTGCATAGCCATCTCTGGGGTCAGACGTGACCTTGTGACCCTTGGAGGTCAGATCGGTCTAGGCCAAGAAAACCAGAAATGTCTTTATATGATCCATTTTTCTGCTTGAGAAATGTAAACTGTCAACTGACGCTGTCCTCTATTTCCAACAGGAGAAGACTGACCGGAATTACATCATAGCTACCCAGATTTTAAAAAGTGTTCTTTTTTATTGTTACTTTTTAAAATAATACTTGGTCACATTTACAGGATTTAGTTTCTTTAAAAACAGCATGCTTATAATAAAAACACACTGGAAATGAAGTAAAAACAGCAAATTCTATGAAAACAGAACTACTGTGAATGTTACCTTTTGTGGAAAAATACAAAGATTCATGTTTATAACTAAGGAATTTACAAAACCATCTTAATTATATAACAGAAGCTCTAGCAGGGAGCTCACACAACATCTTCTAGTTTTAATGGAAAGAAAAGTTTGGAAAATGCTTTAAAATCTATTGCAGACTCCTTTAAATACTGATGTCCAATTGATTTGATTTAAGAATGATAAAATAGTCATTGTCCAGTCAATGAGACAGACAGGAAAGACCAGCTTGTTGAAGGTGACCGGAGAAGTTTGAACAGTGTTTTGTGCCAAATCAAATTTCCTGCCCTAAAAGAAAAGCAGGCTTATCTTTCAGGCCATTTGACAGAAATGTCCCAAAAGCAGCAATATTTAAAGAAGACTTCAAATCAATAAAATATGAATTACATGAATTACTCTTTCCAGCTATTCTTTTCAGAGAGTTGAGCACAGAAGTTTATAAAAGTGGATGCCATTCTTGGCTTTTATTGGTGACCACAAACTATTGTAATAAATTCCACAATCAACTCGTATAACCACAAGATAGTCCCATTTCACACATAGGCATTTCTTCCAAACTGCCGTGGCTGCTCCCCTGGTTCCTTTCGGAGGCTGTTTACTGTCTTGCTGTGCTTGTTGCGTGCCGTCACAAATGATGCAGCTCTACTGTAGGAGTATTCAGCTCTGCAAAAAGGGAACAAACGCACAAACACACAAAAACAATTAGAGTCTACAGCCATGCTAGCGGCTCTGTAATGCCATATTTAGACACAGCTAAATGCTAACGTCAGCATGCTAACCTCACAATAACAATGCTAACATGTTGATGTTTAGCATGTATAACATTTGCCGTGTTCGCTCTCTTAGTTTAGCGTGTTAGCATGCTAACATGGATATATATAATATATATATATATATAATATATATATTGGACAAATAAAAAAACAGACCTGATGATGGCGCTATATGAAAGGGGAATTGCCAAACGTATTACAATTCATCACATGAGCACCACGAATGTCATGGCAACCCATCACATAGTTGTTGAGAGAATTCAGTCTGGACCAACACGGTGGACTGACCAACCGACTGACATTGCCATCCCTAGAGCCACGCGACATAATCTGTCGACCCCCATTTCAAATGGCTTAAGTAGAACAAGGAATCAAATCTCTGGAAAACACATGGAGAAGGTTGGCTTTCTTTGTATGATGCAACACTGCCCTATAGTTGCCCCCAGTCAAGGTGACTTTCACTTTGACAAGGTCTTATTACTCGACCATAACAAAGGAAACATTCAGCCGTCAACGGCCGCATAACTAATCAAAATGATGATCATACAATTTGCCTCGTAGGTTCAGCAATTACGAGGCAAGATGTTGAGAGAAATTACTGGATGTTTTCAACCGTAAGCGTCTCTCCATTGCAGTTAAAGTAATTATTTAAATTGCCTGATTGAGTTAGCAACTCAGTGCAGTTTAGCATCCGTCCAAATCAGATTTCCTCTAAGCCCTTGTTGCTGATAACAGATGTGGGATCATATTGTTAGCATCCGGCACGTCAGACAAATCGAGCAACTCGCCTGGTACTGAAGCTTTCGGACAGGGAGAGACAGAAGATAAGTCCTCCGAGGGTGCACAGCACAGATCCAGCCCAGCCAATAAAGAGAGCTGCTCCCAGCTCAAACCTGAAGGGGCGAAGTGAAAAACAAAGAGACATTTATGGCTGGAATTTCTTTCATCGGAATTTGGTTTTTGATCTGCTGTCAAACAAGTGGTTCTTTTAATCCTGAATACTTACTTCTGGGCAACAAAGAGGGGGTCAAAGAAGTCAGTTGTGATCCTGTGAGCGTATATGGAGCATGCGGTCATGCAGCAGAGGCCTGTGGAGAGAAATAAGAGGATTTCTACTCCAAATTCTCACTGAAATCAAAGCAGAAAAAGCCGATAATGTAAGAGAAAGATAAGGAGCATGGGTTTTACCGCTGAGAATGAAGTGGAAGCCTGAGAGGACGGTCATGCGAGCCTTGGTGGTCTCCGAGCCTCCTATTTTCGTGCACTTCATTCCTACTAAGGCAAGGGTGGCACCAAAGAAACCCAGACACACTGCAGCAATCATCAGACCGCGACACACCTGGATATAGGCTTGGACAGGGTAGAGGGTGCAGTGTGAAACTAGTGATTCCTAATCTTTATGGCTCACAACTCTTAAAAATAAAGCAATGTCTACTTGTGAGCACTTGTGACAGATTTTGGACTCAGTGTGGTCATGGGTTGTGAGAAGGGATTTTTTTTAGTTCTTGGCTGTCTCATTTTAAGTCTCAAAGAGGTGAACGTATCCAGAATTCCACATATTTGAACACAACTTTAGAGGTGAAAAGATAATGTACTTATTTTAAAAGAAAAGTTTGACATTTGACATGTTTATTCACTTTCTGCAGAGAGTAAGATTATTAAATTGATTCCACTCATGTTTGTAGACTAAATATTTAAAGAGTTTAAATTTGTGCTGTAGAGTGCAACACCTATATATGAAATACGTGTTTTCCCAAAACCAAGTGACAACAGATCTTGAAACTGAATGAATGTCTTGAATTGCCTCAAGACATCTACAAGCAATGCCTTTCCTTATTGTTACTAGCACGTAATGGGAAGTGACAAGTGACCTCTGTACGACTGTATGACTTTCTCAGATTGCTTCATTCTGACACATTAGGAGGCCGTATCATTCCAGCTCAGCTCATTCGCTGAAATATGTCTCTGGTGGCCTTTAGGTTTAAATGTTGTGGTTGTTTGTGGCCCGAAGCCAGAGTCACAAAAGGAAATATCAAGTTCCAAATGCACTTGTTTACAATGGTGGTCATTCATCCAAAAACAACAGGCTTCAAAGATTTTGTGCATCAGTGCTTCGGTCAGATGGATAGTCGCAGATGCACAGTTCATCAGAAACATGCACAGAGATAGATACATTTCTGTCTCTGCTCTCTGACCCCAGAGAGACAACACCACACACCGCTACAGCAACCAGTCACCTCAGGACTCACCATCCAGAGCCAGCATCGAAGGAAAGTCCTTGCAGTTGGACACGCCAGTGGAATCGGTCACACAGGTTTTCCACAGGTTGGACCAGAAGGTAGCTGTGGTGATGACCGTCCCGTCCACAGAGGACACCTTCCAGTAGTCTGTAGGCAGGGTGGATGACACCAGGATCCACCCCGAGACGGTCAGGAGAAAGGCAACAATCTCTGTTGCCACGTTGCCCATTTTTCCTGCGGCTTGGAGGTCCAGACTGGGACAGGACAGAGATCTTTCCCTCAGCACCGACAGAGAGGAGGCGGGAGGGTCGGTCAAGGACAGGTGCGTCAGCGTTGGCCGTTCTGCAGAATTTTGCTTCTCCGTCACCTGCTCAGTCAAGCATCTACGCCTGGAAACCAATACTTTTACGTGCATATCGTTCACTGACACACAATCCGTTTTTGTATACTGTGTTTTTCGTGTGGTGGTGGGAGGGCACATCACTCCACACGGTGTGCAAGGGTCTGCAAGGGGATCTGCAGGAGGAGGAAGTCTTTAATTGAAAGGATCTGAAAAGTCTTTGACAGAGAAGGAACACAAGATGAGAAACAGAGATTGGAGAGATTTGTACGGGGGACTTTCTGACCAACCGAACGAACGAATGATGTGTTTCAGTGTTCTGCTTTCATTTGAGTTCATTCACAAGGTTTGGATTTGTAGCACCTTATTACACTGCTGCACCAGAATTTAGCAATCCAGTATTTCTATCTATTCTATACTGGTTTGACATCATTATAGCTCCATCATGTGGCAGAAAGGAGAGAATGTTATTCATAACTGTTAGCTACATCTTTAGACTTCTCTCTTGTGTGGTGTTAAAACAAAGAAAGAATAACTTAGTTTTTCTCTTACAAATGACACTTTTATATTAAACAATAGAACACCTCTATAAATTCATCACCCTCAGGGGATTTGCTGCTACCTTTACTTGGTCTGGTAGGAACTGTAGCTAATGCTGGCTAATGTTAGCAAACCTTATATAGATACTGCTGTTTAACTGACATTGTGCTGATTTTATGACTTTTCTTGTGCTACTGTGTTTTACCACTTGATATTGCACTGTAATTGTCACATGTGATCACAATGGTCCTTGCCCGTTGTAGCTGGAAGTTTATTGGTTACTGTGAGAAAAAGATCAGCCTCACCACTATTTGCAGTGGTGGACAAAGTATTTTGAACATTTACTTAAGTAAAATGTTCACTTTGAATTGCATCCGTGTATGAAAGGTGCTATATAAATAAACTTGCCTTGCCTTGCCTAAAAGTAGCAATACCACACTAGAAATACTCCATTACAAATAAAAGATTTTTAGTATATTTAGAGCTAATTACAGACTGAGTGGCTTCTTGTATGTCCTGTCTCAGCTGACAAAGGGCTGCTGAGCAACTATTACAGTAGAACAACAAGATTGGACTTTGGGCAATTAGTTTTAATTGGGGAGGAAGCGTGATGGTTAAAAAGGGCAAAGAGGGACAGGGATGCAAGTCAGAGGAAAAAACATAATGGTGACAGAAAGCAGGTCAAAAAGTCATCATTTTACAAGTAAAATGTAACATGTTGACAAATGTGAAAGCACAATCAATCCTCAGAGCACAATGAGGCAGCAAGCCAGGCACTAATTAATTAAATTCCTAATCTTGTACTCCCCCTCTTTTATTGCGCAGCTTTTTCAAACAAGGATTAGATCTAAAACGGATTGCTTCCGGGGCAAATAATTACCCAAAACATTTCCACACACTGTTGTACTGGGGTCATAAAATGGGCACAGGTAGTGTTTTCCCATAGTCTGTTTCCCAGGAATACTAAAGCCAGGTGTTTTACCGTCTGTAAACGACAGCGAGAAGATACCGAGATCATTGTTAGATAAATCTCTAGATAGTTGAAGCCTTTAAGGCGCGTTTCCATGGCCGCTGTTGCTGAGCAATCTCTGAGGTCCTAATCCTGTAAACCTGCTAATGAAAGGGCAGCAGCTAGAACAGGTCTGTGTTAACCTGTTGATGACATCCCATTAAGACTGTGAATTTGATAAACTGATGACTTTAAGATTTCCATTGGCTGGCAAATCACTAATTGTTGATCAACTTTTCCTCTGCAAATGATAACTTTCATCTCAAGGATGAAAGTGATGAACGTTGAATGTTTTAAAAAGCAGATTTGTATTAGTTTGATTTAATCAGGAAAGCCTCACTCAGATTGAAAATCTATTTTTTGAGTGCCAAGATAGACAGCGACACTATTGAGTATCACACAAATGTCATGAATGAAGTTTCACAAGAGCTTTGTGCCAATCTGCGACAATAATAATTTGATAATAACCAAAGTGATGTTCTTTGCCATGTGCTGTCTCATTGTTAGATGTTTTACCATGAAAATACTTTTAAAATCATTTATTTGTGACCAAATATCTGTGAAACTAATGATATTCCCATCAGCCTCAGCTGTCCTTTGTTGTTTCTGCTAGTTTGCAAATGTTAGCATGCTAAACTAAGACTGTGAACATGGCAAATATTAGCATCGTCATTGTGAGCATGTTACTTTGCTGGGGATTTAGCTTTAGCACCACCGTGTCCTAGTACAGCCGGAGTGAGCTGCTAGCATGGCTGTAGTCTTGTTGTTCCCCCCTATATTGTCATTAGCTTTGGTCAATTTTACATGTGTGCTGCTAACACTAAAAGACTAACACGTTTCACAAATCGATCTATTACATTCCATCTTTTCTCCTGGTGCTGTAACTGCATCCTGTTAAAGCAAGACTATGCATGTTACATTTTTTGTTCGCTGTATAAATCTACCGTATGCCACCTGTGTTTTACATCTTTGATCTGTTTTATGCTGTATAAAAAGAAATCTGTCTTGCCATGTTGCATCTTTCATACTGTTTTGCAAATACTTTTACTGTTTTCACACAATGCTATTCATAACGGTTTACTCCATCTGAAGCGAAGACATGCTGGATACACCTTGTAAACAAATTGAGATCTTTTCCCTTTGTGCAGGGAGAAAATGCGTGGGGAAAAAACAGGCCTATCACACGGCTAGGAGAGCATGGGAAAGGAGTGTTGATCCCCTGCAGATGAATGTTATTGGGCCGAGTTCAGCTGCTTGTAATAATCTCCTGCTGGCTTTTCTCCTTCAGCCCATTCCCCAGTCGGTGCTGGCTAAACATCAACAGGAGGATAGCATGTGAGGTGTGAGGGCCAGGGCCACTCCAGTCTGTTATCACTAGACTGTCAGTGTAAGGATAATACCTTATCTTGTTTACATGTGACTGGATTTCTTTGAAAGTTTCCTTGAACATTGAAATGGGAGGGGATTGGGGGGTGTTTTTTGTCCCTCTGCTCTCCTCCAGGTCTTTTATTTCACAGCAGGAAACACCTGCAGTGTGTCAGAGGGCATCTCTCATCTACAGCCTGCTCTTTATTTATAGGATATCCTTTCTGTGTGTAGCCTACATCACGTGTCTCTGTGTTTGTGTAAGGGACCAGAAAGACAGCGAGAAACCGAGAGCAAACAAACAAAAATAACCTAGAAGGGAATTTAATGCAGTTATTTCCTTTTTTTTGGGGGGGGGGGGGCTAATTATGATTAGAAAATGGCCACGCTCTCCCAAGTTGCTTTAAATCAAGTCACAGATATTAGGATTGGCACACTACATTTCCCATTATCAACAATGGCACATTTTACATTGTCATCATGAGATAAAGTCAGTCAGTGAGGCGACATGACTGCAAGTTCAGAACTGCATGGTTGTGGTTGTTTGTATGTAAAATAAAGAGGAACTGGAGATTTTGCTGAGTAATTATGACAGATCACACACACACAAACACACACACACCTTTTTCAGCAATTAAACCTAATGTATTATATATAACCTTTAAATATATAATTAAATTAAGTCATATTGAAACGTGTGCGTTTCCACCTTACACGTGGGACAGCATTTTCAGGTTCTGCAGTTACATTAGACTTGTGGAAATAGTTTATTTCTATATCTTCACAAGGCTTTCACATATGGTAGATTGTGACTGCAAATGTAGCCCCCTTCTGACAACAAATACGGCCCACGCCTTGCACACGTTCAATAAATCAAGATAAATATGAGTCAAATGAGTTTAACCTGAATACAGTCAATTATAGGCGCTGTCAATATTCTCAGCCAATCGCGCGAGCGTATAGCAGAAGTCAGGCAAGAGCGCGTGGCGACAATTGTTGTATGCCAATCATGATTCTCGGGGGCGGGGCCACCCAGTGCCTTTATAATCGTTGTTTTGCGCTGTCGGTTCGTGTACTTTACGGACACGTAACACGCCTCGGGGTCCTGACCGCCTCCGTGTAACATGTGTGTTCCTTGGAGTCACGCCACATAACGCGGAGCAGCACTTTTCGACAGCGGAGAAAGTTGGAAGGAAACGACCATGGAAAAAGACGGCAGGGATGTCAAGACCAACCCGGCGGCGACGGCGAACCTTTTGTCCAAGATATTTTTCTGGTGAGTCGACGAAGCGTCTCCGGATGCTACAGACACCATTAGCTACCTTCAGCGGGGGATTTAAAAGTGTGCGACACTCCCGGGACACCGTTTATTCACTTTTTTTCAAATGTTTCGCTTTACTCCACCGTGACGTGCAAGTACCGGTAAGCCCGTGTTACCGTAAGTAGGGACGAGGCCTTGCTTTTGAGCGTTCTATAAAATGCGACTAATAAAAAGTTGACTCACTTTGAGGAAATGTTGGACTGTAAGTCTGCCCCCCCCCACACCCCTGCGTGATATGCGAAGCCAGTTTCCTGTTGAATCGTTGACTGAGTATTGACGTCTGGTGGGAACGTTTGAATCGCGTGCAATGTCTGTATTGCATGCACGCTTCATATTTAAAGTGACGCTCGTGCTCACATGTTCCACACTGGAAGTCCTCTGGATACAAGCTTGTAGTGAGACACTGCTCACCCCTCTTGCTCTGTTTTCTCTCATCGTTTTTTTCCGTCAGGTGGCTCAATCCCTTGTTCCGCACCGGATACAAGCGCCGGCTGGAGGAAGGAGACATGTACGAAGTGCTCACGGAGGACCGGTCTGAGAGACTGGGGCAGGATCTACTCAGGTAGAGAGGCCTTCAGTCCCCTCAGCATGTGACTAATTACCACAAGTTAGACCCACATCACAGAGCTCTACTTTTGTGACGTGTCAAAGCACTCATTTAAGATGACTTGTATTTCCACTTGCCTTTTAGTTGTATGAACAGGTGTAAAAGTGGGGGGAGTGAATTCTGGGTAACTTTGGTTTTGACTGCTCCCAGTCCTTGTGATTAACAATATCCATGAGTATATTAGTGAAGTTACAGATCTCAAAGTGGCGCTATGACCACTCAAATCTAAACCAGAGATAATCCCAATGCAGATGTCTGTCTACTTAAAAGCAATTGAGACCCAACAGATCTTTCTGACACACAAGCATGCATTTCTGAATGTCTAGAATAAACCAGAGAGAAGTGATCTCCTCTAATACAGGCTGCCTTGTGCGTAGATCCAGTATTTTGACTGGATATGTTGAGCGGCCGTCAGTAGAACAGAGCACACCGGCTTCACCACAAATTACTTGATGATGAATTCCTTTTAATTCACAGCACATCCTTTGCTGCTGCTGTTGGCTGAACGGCCACTCCTGTTACTTCAAACCTAATAGACATCACACGGATGACCTCGTTTGCAAAGCAAGGCGAATTTCAAGCGTCTTATTTCATGTTATATGTGACAATCTACATTAGGATATGGCTTTTGTAGACACTATTCATTTTATTTTTTTACACTGTAGCGGTTGCAGCTGAAAGAATAAGGCTAAAGTTGTCATACATGCCCAAGTACACGTGTCCATGTTTGCGATTGGTCATATGCTGCAAACACCAGCACTTGAGGTGAAAGTGCTCATGGCTGTGGTAAGAAACCCTGGGTTGATTTAGCAACTTGATAACCACCATCACGTGACCACTTAGTGTGATTGTTGGGCTCAGTGAAGACGGATATAAAAGCTATTGCGGGTGTGTTGAACTTGCTTTGTAGTACATGCCTCTGGTGGGGAAACGAGAACGTAGTCCTTGTTATCCTTGACTACTTTTCTCTCCTGTCGGGCTCGGGGTGCCCTGTGGAGTTTTCTTGTTTGTGCCCATGAGATCTAACAAATGTGGTGAATGGTTTTCCCTTTTCAAACAACACGCACACAAGTATGAATTCATTATTCTTTACATCCAAGCAGTCTTCTTCCTCACAGCCTTTCTTGGTGCTTTACCACCTGTAGATCAGTGTGAAAACGTTTCTGTTGGCCAATCAGACATGCAAGCGCTCATTCCTGGTATTGCCTTGTGATGTGAACAGTGTAGATATAGCTGCGATGGCTTTCCAGAGTTTTCAAATCCATCCCAGAGTGCTGGAAATGTTGGTACAGTGTTGGGTTACTCAACTGTATTTCATGGCCTGCCTAGTACTTGAAACAACGCACTGTGCTGTTTTTGCTCAGAATCCCTGCTAAGGCTCCAAACAACCCATAATGCAACACTCTGTAGGAGCAGATGTTAAACGTCTTCATTAAAAAATATTATCTGCTGTTGTGAATGCGCATCTGTTTAGTCCACGTTAGAAAACATTGTCATATTTCCAGATTCATCTGGAAGCTGCTGAATTTGAGCAATGATGGACAAGTGAAGAGTTATTTGCTGTAGAAATGTGGCCTACACTTTACACACTGATCTTAATTTCTGGGTTGTTTCATGGTCTGTGGTCAGTAATACTGCAGCAGCTTATTGTGAGCTGTGTAATTGACAGTGAAATCTGAATTTATCAGTGGCCAAATGAGCATAAAATGCTTTCCTTAAGGCCTCAAGCTCTGTTAGGCGAGTCATTTGTTGCTTTGAATTTATGCACGCTGTTGAAAATGGCTGAGACAGGACTGCTTTTGGAGTGGAGAAAAGGCTACAACTGTTTCCCACATTCAGTGCATTCAATAAAAGGTAAATGTTTGTAGAAGATTTCCAACGACAGAGTCTGAATTGTTTCTGGAGCACTGTTGGAGTGTCATGTATTTCATGACTGGATATACATGTCTTGTTACTTTTTGCAGACGCTTTTATCCAAAGCGACTTCCAAATAAGAGCTTTACATAAAGTCTATCTTTTCTGGATGGACTCTATTCATTCTGTCAAAATATCAGACTTCATTTTAGTCAACAAATGGTAAGAAAAGACCAAAACCAGCAACGAATGTATGTGTGGTCTGATATCTTCCTCTGAGACATGGTTCAATTCCGCCTTGATTGCATGTCATCTGCCTCTTTTGTGCTCACGCTGTCCATTAAGGGGACAATTCACTGCCTGTCATGTGGCTGTCGACTTGGCAACCCACCCCTTTAAATATGTCCTCGTCCATAACATCCTCTGCACTCATATTTTGGGATGCCGTTTTTGCTGTTGGCAACTTTCTCTGCCAATTTATAGCACTCCATATACCCTCAACACTGAGTGGACAGCTACATGATGGGGGATGCATTTTCCCTTATCTGAAATGTTTGACTTTTTATTATTTTAATTTTTTTATTAAACCAATTAGATTAACTGTCTTTCTCCTACTGACCCTTTTTAGATCTTTTATTAAAAAGAGGGATCTCATTATATAGATATAAAGAGAGATCCATCTTTCCACAGGAGTTGCCATTAGCAACCAAGACTTGTGGCTGTGGATTATGAAAATGGTCCTAGCAGGTTAGAACTTGCCTGTGACCAGATTGCCTGACTAATGCTAATCTTCCTGTTAGCCATTAAGTGAAAGAGAAGGCGCTTTTTGATCATGCAGTTATGTGATCGCTGCCTCACAAGCAAGTCCTGACTCATCTGGTTGCAAGGCTTCACTTATTACACACACACAAAATGTGACATAACATTGCATCTTTTATGCAACAGGTTCTGGGATCATGAGGTGCAAACGGCTACCAAAGAGCTGCGGACACCTAGACTCTCCAAAGCCATCATCAAGTGCTACTGGAAACCGTACGCAGTGCTGGGATTCTTTACCCTCATCGAGGTAAGGGCTCTGGACACGAGGTGGAGAATCTCTGGCTCTCAAATGATTTTACGTGCTGCTGAAATCAAGTTATAAAATGACACCCTCTTCATCTCCCTCCCTGCACGTCAGGAGGTCATTAAAGTGGTCCAGCCGGTCATCCTGGGGAAGATGATTGTGTACTTTGAGAATTACGACCCAGACAACAAGACCGCTCTGTACGAGACCTTGGGCTACGCGGCCGGCTTGTCTATCTGCACCATCGGCCTGGCACTGCTCCACCACCTCTACTTCTACCACGTCCAGAGAGCAGGCATGAAGATCAGAGTGGCCATGTGTCACATGATCTACAAAAAGGTCAGGAGGGCAGCTTGCCAATATGTTAAAGACTCAAATGTCAAGGGTGTACCGCAAGGCTTTCCTAGATTGTTTGCCACAATCTGCCTTGAAAGAGGGAGGCTGAGTTTGCAGGCGAACAAGGTTGCACCTAAGCGGAAATGTTAGTGAAATATTACTTTTCATTTTGTGCATGTAGACGTGATCACGATCCCTGTCTCTTTCTAGGCTCTGTGTCTCAACAGTACAGCCATGGGAAAGACCACCACAGGCCAGATTGTCAACCTCCTTTCTAATGACGTCAACAAGTTTGATGATGTAAGTGAAATTTTAAAGGTTTTTACCAACGAGAAGCAGACAGGCTGTTTTTGCAGCAAGGTCAAGGCAGGACAAAATAACATCTATTAGTAAATCTAATCTCAGCCCTCTACACTTCCAACATCTGCTGCAGGACAGAGCCTCACTTCCTGTGTAGCATTATAGATGCATTAACCTTCAAGAAAAACATTACGACTTTACAGAAGTAAGAAATGGCAAGTTAACTGCTTTTGCGACAGTTTTGCATTAAAGGGAAGATGGGAAGATGACACAAATATGAATATTGTTTCTGCACAGTCCAATCAGATATTTAACTTCATCCACAATGTGTTTTTGCTTGTGTTTGATGTGATTTTTGTTTCAGCCACTGGCCCACAACCAACTCCTCCTAGATATCCTTGCACCTGGATCACTGAATCTACAGACCATTAAGTGGATGGTGTTGCGTGTAACGTGGAAAAAGGGAGTGTAGTCTGAAACTCGAGGAATGTTGTCTGGCCTAATCTTGCAAGTCACCACTTCAGAAGCATTTGAGGTCTTGGCATGAATATAGCTGCATGATATATGGGTGTGACATTTTTAAATCGGTGTGCACTGCGGTGTCTCAGTTCATCGTGGCCCTGACTGCACTCACTGGGAGAAACACTGGCAACCCTCCTCGCCCCCTTAGTGCTCTGAACCTTTGTGGCACCAAACCCACTTTGTCTGTATTGGAGTTTGGTGTTAGTCAGTGGGCTGTTAATAAGACATGTCATGCTCTCAGGGTGGTTTAGAATAAGTCACGGAGTGACTCTACTCTTAAAGCAGCACTGAATGCTTCTTCAGAACATGATCTTACTGATAAGTGATCCTCTTGTGTATTGGAAGCAGTTCTGTCCCGGATCACGTTACAGCTCAGTCACAGTAAATTCTCTTCCACAGGTGACCATCTTTCTGCACTTTCTGTGGGTGGGGCCCCTCCAGGCGGCGGCAGTGGTGGGGCTGCTGTGGGTGGAGATTGGTCCGTCATGCTTGGCAGGCATGGTGGTCCTCATGTTCCTGATGCCCGTGCAAACCATGTTTGGAAGGCTCTTTTCTAAGTTCAGGTAACGCGCGCACACCAGAAATTCCAGTCACGCTGAGACCCTTCAAGCTCTGCACTGTGCTGTCCAGCTTTCAATCTGAAATGTCACACGCAGATTACAGCGATGGCACGTCTGACCAACGGCTCTTTAATTTCACACAGTAGTAAAGTAAAATGTATTAACATCGAGGTGGTTGAATTTGTAGGCACATCTTCTATCTGCTTCAGCCCTCTGCTCTAAAGTGGAGCTTTTCTTCCCCAAAACGCTGACTAATCTGAATACACGGCCCTGGTCTTTCAGTTTGTATGGCAGTAAAGTGAACTTTCTTTGTGATCGGTGTGTTTTTTTTAAAAAAATTTATTTATTTGGTTTTTTTTTGTTGACTTTGCAACTGACTTGTCCAGCAGGGCTGCGCACCTCACTCCTACCGGATGTTGGCTGTGATGTTTAGTCTCGCCGTTCACCAACCAAAGAGGACGAAGGCAACACGACGTAGCTTTTTTTTGTATTGTTCTGTGTTTCACTGTGGACCGAGGTCTCCATTAAAATGGCCTGGAACCTGTGGAGACTTGGTCTCAAGTTTTAAACATGATGCTTCCAGACGTGGTAAATTATTGAAATGAATATGAACCTTTGACCCAAGGGTCAAGTAATATAGTTTATGACCTCCTGCAGGGTGGAGCTGCCTAGCTACACACTGTGCTGTTGCTCCATTTGTCAAACCTCATCAGGGTTTCCATGCGTCCTGGAAAACATTTGACAAATTTTCCAGTCATGGTAAAAGTAAACTGTCCTGGAAAAAGAGGGGGAGCCCTGCTGATTCAGGTCACTCTAAACATGTGGAAGTAGCTGTTATGCAAAAGTTAGAAATGTGTACCACATTGTGCAGGAGTCGGTGCACATTTGAAGTTCAATGTCGTTGTTTTGCATTAAACGGTATTTCAGCAGTATTTAAGAGAACTTGAACCTTTCTTTGCAGGAGTAAGACGGCCGTTCTGACGGACGGCAGAATCCGCACCATGAACGAGGTGGTGTCTGGGATGAGGATCATCAAGATGTACGCCTGGGAGGACCCCTTCGCTGCTCTGGTCTCTGAGGTCCGAAGGTAAAAACGGGGAAAGGGTTCTCGATTGTTTTTAAATCGATTTATTTAAAGAGGTACTGGATCACAAATCGAAATGACCATTTTACATTTGTTTTAGTGGATATCCACCAGTCCCATTCACTGCATACATATTGTAATTGAGAGGCTTGTAAAGCAGATTCATGAGCTTCTAATAATATTTTTTCAATTTGTTGGCAAGCGTTAATTGTTCACCCCCTATTTATTTATTCATTTTTTGTTAGTAGTAGACATTTTGAAGGCACCAGTTGCCATCATCCATGTTCCATGGAAATTAAGCGTTAAGTCAGTGATTGTTGGAACTCCTGTCTTCTTAGGAAAGAGATCTCAAAGATCATGAAGAGCTCCTACCTGCGAGGTCTCAACATGGCCTCCTTCTTCTGCGCCAGCAAGATCATCGTCTTCATCACCTTCACCCTCTACGTCCTGCTGGGAAATACCATCACAGCCAGCCGCGTGTTTGTGACGGTGTCTCTGTACACCGCCGTGCGCCTCACGGTCACGCTCTTCTTCCCCAGTGCCATCGAGAAGTTGTTTGAGTGTCGCGTCAGCATCCGCAGGATTCAGGTACGCAGCTCTTAAAACTTTGACTTCCAAAGTCAACAATGCCCTTTTTTGTAACTCTAGGGATGCAAATACCCACCACCCACAATGCACACTTAGCATTTATTGTAGAATGTATTTCTAAAACCCCATTTGCAGTGACATGGCTAAAAACAGGCGCGCTGCTCTGTATTAAAAGTCTGAGGTGGGAGAGAAATGACAGTGAGCAGACCTGGCTCTTACTTGGACTGGATAGGCCCGGCCCAGCTTCAGCGCATGTTTAAGGTCCCAGTCTCCCCTGGAAATAATGCCCGGAATATTTCCTTGCCATGTTTTCTTCTCGGGCACCGTGGGATTCATCTCTGGCACTGCCCTCCTCACACGACAAAGAACTACAAACATTATTTCACTAATTGACAGAGTCTCAGACCATTTTAACTTACTGTAACTGTACTCAGTTAGCAAGGTCTTTGAGGTCTTGTCTGGCAGCATAGAAAAGCAGATAAAAGTCTAGTGTTTTGGCTTCACACGGTTTGATATCACAGTTCAGGCCTCTAATCTCATCATTTAATCCCAACGCTACTGCTCTCACATGCATCAACTGAAGGTCCAGGTCTGTAAAGACACACTTTATATTATTTTTTTGTCATTAAGAGAAAGATGAGTTGAGCTCCAAGTAATTTTTAAACCTGCTAAACTGTCACTTTTCTGATAATGATCTACCCGACCACTGCAGCTGAAGTCCTGCTTTAATTACGTGTGCATGTTACATAACACCTGTGGAAATGATTTTCCCGTTATATGACTGGCGGGTTTTTGTATAACCCTTAGAAGTTGGCACTGACTTTTTTTTTTTTCTGTCTGCGGGGGGCCGCGGGGGGGCGGGGGGGGTGTGTGTTTTGTTTTGTGTTTTTTTTTTTTTTTT
>JAVQJD010099442.1:0-12443 GCA_036023655.1 Nannoperca australis | reverse complement strand
TGTGTGCGCGTGTTTGTATGTATGCGTGTGTGTGTGTGTGTGTTTCTGTGCGACTCTGTGTATGTGTATGCGCGTGTTTGTATGTATGTGTTTGTGCGTGTGACTGTTTTTGTATGTGTGTGTGTGTGTGTGTGTGTGCGTGTGTGTGTGTTTGTATGTATGCGTGTGTGTGTGTGTGTTTGTGTGCGACTCTGTATGTGTATGTGTGCGCGTGTTTGTATGTACGTGTGTGTACACGTGGCATTACGAGTGTGAAACAGAGGGAGGATCACCTGAAGGGGAGAGGAATAATACTCTACTGTCTTAATTAGTCGTAACAGCAACGATACAAAATGAGATGTTAGTTTTAGCAAAAAATGACAGTTCTTCATTTTGAAAGATCAATACTGGAAAACCAGTTTGTAATCCATTAATAAAATGGTCCTTGTGATCGTAATCATTATTTCTTTTATATCGGCCTGTTGTGTTCACCTGTTCTGGAGTATTTCCTTTTCTGAATCAAGCGTCTACGTCTGACAGACATCAAGTCCTCGACGTACTGAACCTCCGTCGTCTCTTAATTCGACACATATTTCAGATTCATGCATTTCAATAAATATAAAGTTTCCATCACCATTACATGTATGTTAATGTTAATGAAACTAATCCTGTTACATACAACTAATTCTTTATGAACCAAATGTTTTAAATACACAGTAACCAGGTTTATGTATTTATCATCAATAGATTCAATATTATACATTTTAATTCATAAAACCCAGGTTTTTTTGTAAACTCATACATTTGAACTAATTGAATCTGGCAGACTTGTAAATGTTCAGGTTTTAACTGATTCAATTAGATTGTGAAAACAATCTAACAGATTTATATTGATAATAAGAGATTTTGTAAATTTGATTATTTAAATAAAATCAAATAAAGGCAAATATTTAATATTAAACTACGCCATGATTCATGTCTTTGAGTGAAATGTAACATCACTTCGACCACCAGAGGTCGCTGTACACGCAGACATTAACAAGCTGTTGCCCAGACGAAGGACAGAGAACTTGTTAAGACCTTTAAAAGTTGGGATTTTGAAGATAAAACTAAAATTAAGTAATTAAGCCTGAACACAAACCTGACAAGACCAGACATCAAACCATAGTCCTTACCCACAATCCTCCCTGTTCACTCGCAGACAGTGTGTGAACAAACACCATCTGAGGCGAGCACAGAGCCAACAGGAAAATACAGTTCATACTCTGACACCACTGCTACAATAATAATGAGACCTCGTGTTAGTGAAGACAACAAGATGTGAAGTAGATCTTTAAAAACAAGGCAGCTGCAGGAAGACACGATTAAAACTGGTCAACGGGGAAACCAGGAAGATGAAGAAAGCACCTCGAGGAGACACGGTAGAATAAATCTCAGGGCGGATGGACACCACCTGAAGTTACTGAACAGGAAGACACGGGTGTTTTCTGGCCTAAAATAATACAGCTAATGTTGTCGAGAGCTGGGAACAGAAGAAAAGGCCATGAGGAGGAGCTCGGGGCTCCAGCAGCAGGAGGAGGAGCTCGGGGCTCCACCAGGAGGAGGAGGAGCTTCAGCCTCCACCAGGAGGAGGAGGAGCTCGGGGCTCCACCGGGAGGAGGAGGAGCTTCAGCCTCCACCAGGAGGAGGAGCTTCAGCCTCCACCGGGAGGAGGAGGAGCTTCAGCCTCCACCAGGAGGAGGAGGAGCTTCAGCCTCCACCAGGAGGAGGAGGAGCTCGGGGCTCCACCAGGAGGAGGAGGTGTATAAAAGTCCAGAGCTGCTCTGTTTGTTTGTTTGTTTGTTTGTTTGTTCAGTCTCTTCATGAACAGACTCGTGTTTGACGAACATGTTGAATCTTCAGTGAACGTCTTCCACGTCTGAACTCAGTTGGACCTTCTTAGATCGTGAGGTGAGGACCAGAGGAACAGCTTCTCACATTATCCATCACAAAGCTTCTTCTGGCTGAACTTCATCCCCCTCTTCACCTTCCCAACACTTCCTTCTGCCACCATCTGTCAGCTCAACGCAGCAGACGGCTGCTTCATGTCTTTGTTTCACCTTCTTGTTTTACAGCTTAAAAAACAACTTAAAAATGCTCCTGTCCTTCAGCGCTCGGTTCTCTTCCTCTCCTCCTCTTCCTCCTCACTCTCTCATGTTGTTTTCTTCCAGCCCGTCAGATTCACACCTCCCTCTCCCTCCTGTTCAGTTAGAAAAGCTTTAGTTTCTGGGTTGTGTTGTTGGGTTCTGGTCCAGTTCTGAGACTCCTGATGTGGAGTAACCTTCGCCCGAGCGACTCAACGTACACGCTGACAATGACAACGTGACAAGGTTTTAAAGGAGTCGCTCTCGGCTGAATGTGCAGCTTCATGGAGCTGCAGCTCGTTGTTTGTCAGGGTTCGGAGACGAGGCACTGGAAGGACGACTCAGTTACAGATGCAAGTCCACAAAAACACTATCAGACGATGGTTCAGGGCTTTAAAACACAAGAACAGGAGGACACTCTACTCCCCTGACGTAGCAGCAAAACTCAAGAGGGTTTTCTACTTACAGCAGCGTGAGATCAGGGTACATACAACGAACAAAGACAAGACACAAGACACTAAATACACATCCAAATCTGCAACAGCTGGAAACAAACTCAGACAGGAAATGAGGCGAACAACAACTCAGACCAACAAGGTTTCAAAGTAAAACAGGAAATGAACTGGAAAAACTCCCTCAGCACAACGTGCGGGACGCAACAGTTCTGCTGTTCGGTGTCTCTAAACGTTCAGTGTCGTTTTCAGAGAAAGAGCTGTAAAAGCCACAGAATACTACATGTGCATCAGCAAACTGACACAAGGCCAGTTTCCATGAACTTATTTTTAAACACATTTTAAGTGGCATCGCATTAGTAAAGCAAAACGTGGCCAACAGTAACTGACGTTTTCAAAAGCTATGACTCTCAGCCAATCACATGGCGGAATGAATCCTCCGCTAGCCTGCCTCGTCCAATCAGATCAGGTGTCCAATCACACCTACCCACAGGCAGGTGTGTGTTCGTATTCGACACCTTCAAAATTGGAATAAAATGCTTTTTTTAAATATATGTTTTGTTATTGGTGAACCTAAATTCTACATGTTTATATAATCAATTATAAATCTTTAAAGATTAAAAGATCGTCAAATAAATCTTAATTTTCAAATCATTTTGGTTGTTAATCCTTGTGCTGCCTTGCCGGGTCATATTGACCCAGTGTCTTCTCCACAGGGGTTAAAGATAATTGTTGGGGATAAAATTAGGTTTCAGAATCAGGAAAAGCAGCACTTTGTTCTTTTGCTGAACCACTTCAGCAAGCTAACAGGCTAACACGTTAGCACAAAGCTCTGGCTTTTATACAGCATTAGGATCAGAACTATCCTGAACATAAAATATTAAAATGAAAGTAGTTTAACATACTTCAGTCTTTTCACATGTTTGGAACAAATGCAGCCGTGAAGTCGCCGCTTTGTTCTGTATCTGATGAATCCGACTCTTCAGGAACTCCTGTCAAGCTGCTTCTTGCCGGTGCAGATCGCAGGGGAGTGTGTACTCGCACCATGTGAAGTAAATATACCTGGAAGCAAGACGAAGAACTCGTGCTCTTCCTTTTTTGAACTGCGTTGGAGTCTAAAGTTAGCGCGCAGACATCAGCAGACAGACTCCAGCTGTGGTTTGACCCACTGAACTCAATCTTTACGGGAAACAGAAGAAGAATGATCCGAACATGAGTGTCAGTAATAAACAGACAAACTGAAGACAAAACTTCTGTTCAGTTTCATGTAACTGAGCTTTTCTTCATCAGGCACTGTCAAACAAACATCACTGGACAGATTGGACCAATCAGTAGGGGTGGGCGGATCGATCCAAATATCGATAATATTGATACCAGTGTTGGTCTCTGTATCGGATCCATACGAGTGTGATGGGACCGATACTTTAGTTTCACTTTTCTCCTCTACGTTCAGAACTGGCACCGTTTCCTTAAACATGTCTGAGTGCAAACGCTGCTGCTTTGACATCGTTCATGCAAGCAGCAGTTCAGGCCCGACAGCACAGGAGGCTGCAGCAGGTCAAAGGTTTCTTAAACACAACTTACAAGCAGGTGGTCCACAGTACAGGTAACAACAGGCAAAGCCTGATGTGTCGGTCTATGATGTATTTATGGACAAATTGAACTCAACCACAAACATATTAAAGGACAGAAAACGTTGCTTTATGTGTGTAAAATTTTACATTTGTCATCAAAGGCTCATTGTCAGACTGGAAGTTAGTAACAATGTCTTTACGTTATAAACAAAGTGAACTATATCAGGACAGTTGTTTCTGGCTCTGCATATGTAGGTGAGGGTTTACACCACCAGGTGGCAGCACTCTGATGGAGCAGACAGTTCAATAACATCGATCAGATACACACACATGTAGATCAGAAGATGAGAGTCAATCAGTTTCTGACAAAGATTCAAGTTTATTTTTTTAAAACAACACTGGGTCAGTCGATGATGAGAAATCCTCTCAGCTCAGTTCACACATCAGTAATAAAGTTTAAGTTGTATTCATTCATTGTCACAATGCACTTAAATTAGTGATATTTAAGGTGAGGAGTGAGCAGGAACAAGGCTTTTATGTTTTGCTACTTCACTTGGATGTTTGAGCGTCACTGTGCAGAGTTTTATTATTCTGCTGAAGAGGGAAAGACTCTGAGCTCACGTTGAATCTCAGTTTCAGAACTCGTGTAACTAAACACAGACGACTCAGGAGGAGGCACCTCGTGTCCAGCACTTTCTGAAATGAGCAGATTCTGCACATTAAGACAAAAAAAACATGTCACACAAACTATTATTCAAAGCAGCGTTTTTATTTTATTTGTCTTGAAACACGACATTTTATGCAGCGACATCATCGTCATTATAACGAGTCACATCCTCGAAGTCACAGTTACTCACAGCTCAAATCATCATCAGATAACATCAGAGGACGGGAGGACAGCAGGGTGATGACTCCAAACCAACAGATAATTAGATAATTATGTTTTCTCATTACTGTTTGACGTCTGCACGATTACTGATATTTAAGGTGAATTAAAGAAGGTTAACCTGCGGAGCTGATCCGAGGTACAGTGAATGCATCGTGTTGGTTGATAAGAGTGTTCAAGTTGCTCTTGATGTTTGAAAAATGACTCTTCAAGCCTGAGATTTGATCATGTTTTTTCAAAATATGACTCTTAAAAGCCTCCGTCTTTTTGGATTCTCCACAGGGGCCGTTGAACATTTGTGCTTGAGTTATGGTACATCCCATCTCATGATCTCCTGCGAAACGTTTTCCAAAAGCGAGGAACGCAATCACACACTTTGAGCGATACAGTTTCATAACAGTACTGCTGATGAGAGCTATGTACTTATCCAGCAGATCATCCAGGTCCTGCAAATACCCATCGATGGCGACATTGACTGTTCTAACATCTGATGCACGTTCTTCTTCCTGAGCGTTCAGTCGAGCCTTGTGGATCAACATCTGGAGGTGGAACGAGGCTCCGTTGACCCAGATTTTGAACCCACGGGTGCTCATCTGTCCGTCAAGCAGCAGGGAGTTTTTGAGGATGGTGATCTTTTCACTCAGCTGCAGTTCAAATCTATGTAGCTCCTCACGTAATCGTTGGTCATTGTTGGTGAACATGCGATGGCGCTTCACATACTCTGAGACGGTGTCCCGGACACCGGAGGCCTTCTCTTCACCAAACACACGTTGCAACATGCTGTATGAGTCATCGGTTTGAGCGCCGCCATTGGTGCTGATCTCGAGGATCATGGAAATCACCAGCGCTCCAAGTCCAACTGCATTAAAGGTGATTGGAGCCAGAGCAGTTCCCAGACTGGCGATGTAGCCTGGCAACCTGCTGAGCAGCTCATCCGAGTAGGCCTGCAGCACAGCGTTCGAGTCAACACCAGAGTATTTCAGCAGAGACTCATCTATGCCTACATCTGGTAAGAAGCATGGGCTGTGTGAGACCTCTTCTATGGGCCCACGTAACAACCTCTCATAGCCCTCTGGTGACATTGAGACCCCGGAGCCCATGTTGTCCACTCGATCTGTGAAGCCCAAAGAGCAAATGAACCACCACCAACAGACTGAACAGCAGGCGAGGCAGGATGCATGAAGGTGAAATCCAGTCGGCTCCCTCATATATACCCAGGAGGGCAACGCCAGGAACCAACCAGGCCTCTGGAAAGTTAGGTGTATTTGTTGACTTTTCTCTGATGTGTCTAAGGTCCAGAACATTTGCAGGGTTCAGGCAATTCAACTGCAAACCACATACCAGGACAGCAGAGTTTTATATACTGAAATGAAGAAAACCCTCCCAGAATGCACCTCAGACAACAGGCCAAAGCAGAAATCATCAACAGGATACTGACAAACCCTCTTCAGCATGTATGATGTTTGCAGGAAGTGTTGAATAGTTTAAAATTGGAGTCTTTGACTTGTATTCTGTTGAGAAACGATGTAAAGGAAGAGGAGGTTGTGCGATGATACGATATAAAACTGTATAAATAATATTCAATCTGTGAAGTTAAAGAATGAGAGTGACTCTTCCACTGTATAAAGATAAAGTCCAGAGTCAGCTGCCTCACATATCGATTGATAAAACCAGGAAGGTTGTTGATCCTGATGTCCCAGAGTGTCCAAGGACAGAAGCTCATATTTACCTCAACCAAAGACAGAGAAGCAGCATCATGGAAAAACCCTCTGTGAGTGTATTTAGCATCTTTTTGTACGTGTTTTAGTACGTTTTCACAACTTTCATTGGTTACGTTGAACGTCCTGGTAGCTTCGGTGTCACTAGTGTTAGCGGTGTGGGTCAGACACTGATGGCAGCGAGCTACCACGCAGGACGCTAACGTGACCATCAGGAGCATTTGGAGGGTTCGGTGTCACCGTTGGACATGTGCACAGGAGCAGGTGGGGATCGAACCGCCGACCCCGTGATCAGACGGACACCGCTTTGGTCCAGAGTGAAACAAACTGCCGTGACACTTGGTGCAGACATTCATGGTTACCAGAGGATGAATTCTGATGACTTTGACGATCCCTTGACTTTTCCTGCAGCGCCACCATGAGGTTCACATTTGACGTATCTATTGGAATTAAACTATGGGATGGATTGCCCTTAAATGTGTCCACTACTGCCTGCACAACTTATGACATCCTCATCAGCCTCCGATGATTTTACAGCTAACTAGCAAATGTTAGCATGCTAACACTCTTAACTACGATGGTAAACATTATGCCTACTGAACATCAATATGTTAGCGCTGCCACTGTGGACATGTTAGCACGCTGACGTTAGCATTTAGTACAGCCTCACACAGCTGCTAGCATAACTGTTGTTAAATGAGTTGTAGTTAATTCAGTGGTTCCCAAACTCTTTTTGCAGCACGTGTGCATTGTTTACATGTTTAAGCTCCTCCTCTGGGGTGTTTTTAAGGTGGTCGGTGGTAAAATTAGCAGCATCTGCTGGACATAACTTGACAGTGGAAACCCCAGTTTGAAAACCACTGAGGTAATTAGTTAATTGCCTAATGATATCAAACATTAAATAAATAAATCTAAAAGAAATCTGTGACTGGATCTAAGCCGCTCACGCCGGGGGAGGTGGTCACCTTTAGCAGCAGCCTCGTTCAGCCCCGGTGTGATACAGGACCGATACAGGATCGATACGGGAGGTCAGACCTCATCTGCCAGGCCGGCTGTCACTGAACTGCTTGGAGACTAAACTGGTTTGTATTCTTATATTAGTATGTATTCATATTTGCACATTGGGTCTACTGGAACACTTAGTATACCTTGCTTTTAAATTGGATTGACCTTTGTCTTATTCTATTACTACTATCTCTCAGTAGTAGTGTTATTATTCCAATCCCTTTGTAATCTCCAGCACTACGTCAGTAACTCCACCTGTGCACTCACTAATCTCCACTCTGCTTATTCATGTTCTTCTACCTCGTATCTGAATGTATCTGACTGAATCCCTTCTGGGATTAATAAAGTCCTCTATCGATCCATCTGTGTGAAATAAAAACAGATAACTGATTGTGTTTTTATCTATAACAATTCTAACATCTTTTCTAAACTGTTCATATGGTTTGTATGTAAAATATTCAGCTGTTGAATAAATGAGTGAAGAGTACAATATGTCCTCGAACAAGTTCTCTCAGAAGTGTACTCTTTGTCCACTAGAGGGGGGTGCATCATCACTTTGACTTTTCACACTTAACAGGAATTATATTCCTTTATAAGGACGTGCAGTGGTATAATATATATTATAATATAATATATATTAGAGGCCTAGTTGTACTTGTGCTACTTCATACTTCTACTGCACTAATGTTCACAGGGATGTTTGTTTACTTTTGACTCCACTACAAAGATGTTGCATTCATGTAAAAAACATGCATGAAAAACTAAATGTACAAGAAACAAATCAATCGACACAAAAGATTTTTTAATAACTATTTTGATAATTGTTTAGTACTTTTTAAAGCAAAAACAATTCCTGGTTGAGGATTTGCTGCTTTTCATTGTAATTATTTTATTAATTTTGATTTATTGTTAATAATGTGGAGGTTTGGACGGTTGGTGCCATCAGGCAGCAGAAGAAGAAGAACCCATATTCAGACCGGCTGGTGCAGAAGGAATTTACCGAAGATATAATGGATGACTTACATGTGCTTAAGAGACCAAGAGACCGAGTATGAGACAAACCAACACCTACATGCACAACCACAACAAACCAACAAGAGACAAAGTGAAGGGACTGCTGTATATAAGGAAGGCAACGAGGGGATCACACAGGTGAGTGACGAGACACAGGTGAGTGCAATCAAACTAAAGAGGGAACCAGACAAAGACAGGAAGCAACACATGAACACGAGCACAGACTACAAAATAAAACAGGAAATGGGGAAATCAGTCCAAACAAAAGACGGACTGGTTGTGAAGGTGTCACTGTGGTCTCAATCAATCAATCAATCAATGGATTATTGAATCAGCAGGTGAATCCAGAATGAATCATTAGATACAAACAGTAAAATCCTGCTTTTCCATGAGATCAGATAGAATAGATGAACAGGAACAGGGGGTGTTTTACAGTGTAGTATTAATACTTCAGTAAAGGATCTGTTGTGTCGACGTGTGATTTCTGTATTCAGCTCGACTTTACTTGGAATAAACCTGCAGAAAAGCAGCTGGAGGTGCATTTAAAAAGTGGTTAAATATCTACATGAGAGTGACGGCGTGCGAGTGTGGGAGGAACAGCAGCAGCAGTGAGTCACTGGTTGTAAAACAGCTACAGGAGGAACACAATGAAACAACCCCAAGACAAACAGACAACAAGCAGGCGGGTGGACAGAGACTGCAGGGCTGTTGTTCTTCTCCGGAGAATTAAATGTTGTGACATCCTCGGTCATGTGTCTCTTATGCACGATACCAGCTGAGAGACACGTAAACAAACTGCATGTCTGTGTGCATGTCTTCACTCAGGTGACACATGCTTCAGTGATGCTGTGGATTAACAGTGAGAGACGGAGCAGGTCTGAAGTCTGATACCAGACTCTCCTCGTCTCCTGTTGAGGTGTGAGACTGATCCCGGTGCCGTGTGCAGGTAGAAACAGCGATGAGTCGTGCACCAGGAGGCTTGTTTCATTACATGTGGAAGTTTGACATTTCCATAAAAGGCCTGTTGACTCAGCTGTCTGTTATCTGTGGATACATCAGCTATTACTGATGCAAATTTGCCAGCAAGAAAGACGGCAAATATAGAAAGAGGTTTTCACTAGGCAACAAGAAAAGCTGCACAAAACCCAGATAATCACACAAAGACTCCAGGATTCTCGTATTTCTGTTTCCACTGAAGGGACACACGATGCATCCCATCATGTCAGCAAAGAGGTGAACACAGGACCTGTGTTGTGGGCTGTGAGAGAAACATAGCTGCTGCCGCTGACTCCATAAACCCGCTGCCCCCCCCACCCAATGGAAACTACATGTAGTCACGTTAACGTTTACTTCACACTGTGAACTTTTGCACGTTCCAGTTCATGTTGCACATTCTGCACAAAATGTACAGCTCTTCTTCTTCTTCTTCTTCTTCTTCTTCTTCTTCTTCTTCTTCTTCTTCTTCTTCTTCTTCTTCTTCTTCTTCTTTCATCATTAAATGCTCTGTTTATATTGTACTGACTTGCTTTTAGTGGTTTGATTTAAATGTCTGAACATATTTGTGCTCTTGTCTGCTTGGTGATAAATCTGGTTCTGGTTCTGGTTCTGCTGCTACAAACATCCCAGATCGGGTTGGATCGAGGTCGGATCACGTTCCCGGCCCACCGAACCGCTCCAGAGTTGGTTCGGGGTCCGGACTGAGACCGCCTCCTCAGAGTGGTAGTTTTAGTCCGCACCTGATTACTGTGTTCACACCTGCCCCCCCAAAACCCAACCGAACTGAACAGGTGATGAATTCTGTTAGTGGTGAAACTTTATAAGAACAACCTCCTCTCCCACATGACTGAAACTCTGTGTTGAACCTGTTCCTGAAGCCTCCAGACACTGACTGGCTTTGATTCTTTGCAGTCGGGTTCAGTACAAGGTAAACCACAGTCTGCCGAGCCCAACGCGCCCTGTCAGACTTTGCACATGACAATGAGCTCTCTTCTCAATCAACTGGAGTTTCAGGCCTGTGGAATGAGTCAGTGTCGTGAGGTGAGGTTCATGTTTTGTTGCAGGTTTGATTAAGAGAGAAAACCCAAAGTATTTCAAAACATCTTAATGAGGAAACTGTGATTATTCATTTGTAATTTAAAGTGAGAACATTAACTGAAAAGATCTTCTTCTGGTTCAGTCTTTCCTCCAGATGTTGGACGCTGGCTGCAGGGATTTGCTCCCATTCAGACACGAGAGCGTTGGAGAGGTCCGACAGTGACGGTGGAGGGTCGGGTCTGGCTCACGGGGTTGAGGTCGGGCCAGTTCTTCGCCACCAAACTGGGAAAGCAGTTCTGTACGGAGCTGGATTTGTGCACTGTTGTCTATAATAAGACTGTAAGGGCACTGAAGCAGAGGTAGAACATAGTGTGTACATTTGGCCATATGATGTATTAAATCACATGTTGGGCCTTTAAGCCAAAGTTCAGAGATGATCAGTGGTGGTGGAGGCTCCAGTGATCCACCATGCGCCCCACAGCAGCGTCTGAATTCAGAGAGGAGTCCAGAAGGATAGTTCAACATGTACTTCTTCCCTGTTGTGTTGAGATCAAAAGATTGATTCCACCGGCAGCTGGTTAGCTTAGCTTAGCTTAGCTTAGCATGAAAAGTGGAAGAAGTCTGGGTCCGTCCCAAAGGTAACAACATCTGCCAAGTATTTCACATCATATCTCGTTTGTTTAATTGGTAAAGAATCACATGTGCTGCGGTTACGTGTTGGACTATTTCTTGGCTGGGAGCAGTTGCCAGGCAACCAGCGGAGACTCCAGGAAGTGACCTGGAAACATTTACATGTTGGATTTGGTACGTTTTAAACAAATGAGCCGTAGTATGGTGATCAGTGAGCTTTAGAGGCTAGCTGTTTCCCCCCGGTTCCAGTCTTTATGCTAAGCTAAGCTAGCCGGCTGCTGGTAGTAGCGTCATGCTTAGCATACAGATATGAGAGAGGTGTAAATCTTCTCGTCTAACACAGAAAGAAAGCGAATAAAGGCGAGGCAGGTAGGGATCAAGGGGGTCAAGGTGGAGGTTGGAGACTGCAGGTGTGTCTCGACTGAAACTCCAGCGTTAAACCTTCGGTATGAAGGAATTCCCTCTGAGTGAAGACTGAAACAGCAGCAGAAGGACTGTTAATGAAGAGAAATGTGAGTTTTGGCAGCGGGTGCGTTTCTGAAAAGGTCACAGACCTTCAGTCTGGAACATTTCTGGCTGTAAAACGTGCGGCAGCTCGTCGTGACCTGCAACACGTCCTGAGGTGAAGACCAGATACTGCAGCACCGCTTCAGAAGAAATACAGAACAAATCAGATCACAATGGAATAAAATGATTATATTACACTTTATACAGACGTGCAGCAGAACAAGTGCAGACAGACTTCACTTATAGAAATGGTGTTAATGTGTCTGTGTGTAGTTCAATTATTAAAGTGTTGTTACCACGGCAACGTTACACGTGTTGTTGTTGTTTTTCTGTGTTCTGTTGTGAGAAGAAAACTGAACTGAGCTGACTCCTGACACACACACACACACACACACACACACACACACACACTCTCTCACACACAATCACTCACACACACACACACACTCACACACACACACACACTCACACACATACACTCTCTCACACACAATCACTCACTCACACACACACACACACAC
>JAVQJD010099435.1:0-13294 GCA_036023655.1 Nannoperca australis | reverse complement strand
TCTATTTTCTATTCATTTCACAACGTATGGTGGTGAATAAGTGTGACTTTTCATGGAAAACACAAAATTGTTTGGGTGACCCCAAACTTTTGAACGGTAGTGTATATATATATATATGTGCGTGTGTGTGTGTGTGTGTGAGTGAGAGAGAGAGTGAGTCTGAGAACCGGACCTTCGTCGGCATGGTAACAATATTAAACATTTGGTTAACACCAGTCTTGTTAGGTTTAGGCACCAGAACTACTTCTAGTCTAGGAAAAGATCATGTTTGAGTTACAATAAGTACATTAGTAAGTTAAGTTATTTTTACATGTGCGCAAGTTAAAATAAGTTAACACTGACTTTGGTTTTGTTTGACCCACCCATCCACCCCAACCTCCTCCCTATGCAGACTTTGTTGCTCCAGTCATAATTACTACGGCCACCACGTCCCCGTACATACAAACGTAAATATGGGTTGCAATAAGCTGCTGCACAAACGATCTAAATTTTAATTTTAATACACATTGTTTTCTCATTTATTCTTCATGTGCAGCTCTGGCTGAAATGACATGGTTTCAATGTTACCTGCCTGCCTGTAAAAAGGTCCCAATCAGAAATTAGTTAAATAAAGGCAGTGCTGACATTGTGCAGTAGTCCACTACCTGCCACTTATCTTGACAATGCCTCAGTGATACACTGTAGTTTAAACCTTTATTTACCCAGGGAGGGTTTGCTGATGGTGCTTTCAACATTGCTGTGCTTTACATTTTTAGTTACACCCAGTAGAACCACAGTCACCTACTATTTACAACTTAGCAGCTCCACTGGCTCTGACTCCGACTGGGCTTTGCTTAAAGTCACATGAACAGCAGCCTTGGTTCTCTCAGCTGGAGAAGGTGTTCATACTAAAAGACATAGTCAAATGTTTCGATCAATAACCTTTGGCCATCTAAGCCAAGGCCTCTATATGCAGTATTTTATGTTTTTTAATTTAAGGCCTAATTTCCCTTAAGACTTTTACCTACTGTCAAGAGGATGGGGCCTCTCATTTCCCTTACTTGTGTTGCACCATTGATTTTACAGCAGCAGGGGAAGGATCTGGTGACAGCCTGTGATAAAGACAATGTGAAATCCCACCTGTGCAGTAAAAATAGTATAACTTAAATTAAAATACGGCTATAACTAACAATTTGTTAAAGTTAATGTCCTGGATATTTATTTGATTAATTTGATTTCTATAAAATGCCAAAAAAATTAAAAATGTTTATTACAATTTAAAATATACACTATACATTTTTTCATCTTTAAATGACAAAAGAAATGGTTGTAGTTGAATATAACCAACAAAAAAAAAAGAAACACGCTCACATTTTCGAAAGCTGGAATCAGTCACTAATCAACTAAGTGACTGATCATCTTAGCTCTAAAGTAACTTGATTCCCGTTTCGTGCCGCAAAACAATCCATTCGACTTCCCTCCAAGTCCCACCCAGTGGATCCAAAGTCCAGCCAATGATATCTAAACTACTGATCTCAGTGAATTGTGGGGGACATTTTCTTCATTAGTGTAAAACATTTAATGAAGGGGAATATATGGCGGCATATCGCTGCCAAAAAGCGCGTGCGTAAATTAGATGCTCGCGCGCGTAAATTAAACAGCCACGCGCCTATATTATTTCTGCGAGCGGTTAAACAGCACTCACGAGCAGAATATTACTGCTCGCGCGAGCAATATTGCAGGTCGCGAGGAGAAAACTATGCTTTTCGCACGTGCAGCATCTGAAGTCGCGCGCGAGCACCATCACTGCGCTCCTGCTCGTGAAACTTTCACCTGCTCGCTCGCGAGGAGTTTTTCTTTTTGTCAGTACGTGGGCGGAGCCAGGCAGCCATTGTTTACCTAAATATGATTGGTCACAGCCTTTAACGATCGGACGCTGGCTTCACATCGGCTCAGTGCAAAAGAAAGGAGCAAGAGAGATGGTTGCTTTCAGGGTTTGTACAATGTCTTGAAAGTAAAACAAAAATAGTTTTCGCATAGTTTTCTCCTCGCAACCTGCAATATTGCTCGCGCGAGCAGTAATATTCTGCTCGCGAGTGCTGTTTAAGCTGTTTAAATTACGCGCGCGAGCATCTAATTTGCGCAGGCGCTTTTTGGCAGCGATATGCCGTCATATACTGTTGCCTCAAATCGAACACCGCCATACAGGCTTACATCAAGGTTATATGCATCCCCCTAATAAATCTTCTGAGTAGTCTCTCAGCAGTGTTCTGAACCAGCTGGTGCTGTGACAAGTCATACTGACACGAATCTGTAATATAAGCATGGATGAGAGTTTTCAAGTGTTTTGCAGATGAAAAAGATTTCATTTTAGAAAGGTTGCAAAGCAGCAGGAACCAGATTGATGATTTCACGTCAAAAATGACTTCTGCAGTGAGGACGGATGTTTGACTAATGGATGAGTCTGGACCTACGATGATGCACAGTTAATAAATGTTGATGATGAACATGATGGACCTTCTTGTTTTACCTGGATAAAACCAGGACAGCTTGGGTCCAGCAGTGACAGTAGCTCTCTCCACCTGGGCGTGACGTGCTGACCTTTCTATCTGTCTTTGTCTGCCAGTGTTCTTCTCTGTATCTCTTCCTTTTTTGACTCTTAGATTATTGACAGCAATGCAGCTGTGTGAAGTGGCAGCTGTCAGCTCAACACTTAATTTGCTCTCTGCCTGTTTGACGTCAGCAGCAGATCAGTGGCAGGATGCTGTTTGCTATTCTACAGCAGTTTGAAAGGTGGAGAAGGAGGCAGGATGAGCTCAGGATCTGCTGTGGAAATGACTTGTGTGTCATGCCATTGCCCAACTCAGTAGATTCACCAACAAATGTAAAAATGTACCAAAAACAAGAAAAGAAAAAGTGTATTCTCCGAGCACAAGCTGAGATACACTTGATTACATCATTGGGGTTATTTTCTCAGACTTAATCAAGTTTGTGCAACTTGTACTGTACACTTGGGCATTGTGACAGCCCCTGGAATGGGAGAGAGCTTATGTATCAATCCATCCAGGGTGTCTGGTGCAGAGTCTCCTTGTCCCCAGTGATCTATTTTCACACAGACCAAGATAATTCTGCCTCTAGATGTATGCTTGGGCTGAGGTTAGAATCTGATGGTAGACCTTACACAAAGAGTGAAAGGGCCAGTGGTGAAATCAGTTTATTTATTCACTAGCTTCTATTATCCGGCAGAAACATGTTTCATAGGTCATAGGTTTGTTACTGTGTGTCAATGTATATCATTCATTTTTTATTTTTACAAATAAAGTGATCCAGGATCAATCATTACTCTATAGGGCCATCCCACTCCTCCTCTCCATGCTCTCAGCTTTGAATTTGCCCTTTTCTATAAAACTCAGACCGTCTTGCCTGCACAGTTAAGAAAATTAGGTCACGCTGCTCTACAAATAGGACATGTCAGCGCGGGGTTAAAACTGTAGTCCACCACAATGGTGATGAATGCCAGGCATGTCTCAAACACACACTTTCAAACAGATAACAAGACCACAGTTCATCCCCTGTTATGGAAGTGTGTGTGTGCACAGCCGGATGGGGCTTTTAACTCTTCAGTACTTCTTTGTAAATGAGCAGAGAGCTGCCAGCTCTGCAGAGTGCTCTGTGTAGCCGCCTCTCTAAAACTCATGTAGAAAAGTTAATCTGCAGGACTAAATCTTGTTTTAAACCACCAACAGGTTCCAACCTTTTCTGAAGTCTGTCCTTTCAGGCTAATACTAGTCATAACGTTTCCAGACTACCATTGAGATTTGAGTGATTTATTCCAGAGAGTAAAAGTTGGGGATAACACTTTAGGTAATCAGGTGTTTTGCCCAGCTGTAGTGCTCAGGGTTTGGCTGAGCACTTCTTTCTGAAAAGTGAAAGGAAACTAATGTTGACTCTATTGTACCCTTAAATGGGCAGAGGTCTTGATTTATTTTGTGCTGAATTCACCTTTAATTAGTCAACAACATTATTATATTAAACATTATACCTGCTGAACATTAGCATGTTAGCATTGTCACTGTGAACATTAGATGTTAGCATTTAACCCAAAGCTTTGCTCTGCTGAAGTACAACAAATCAAGTATCAATTATTATCACATTTTGAAACTTGCCATCAAATACTCGTATTCTTAGTCTTGTTCACTTAATCATTGTATTTAGCAAGATGCCTTTATTCTGTTGTATTGAGCAGTTTGGCAGATTTTCTCATATAGAGAAAACAGTGGCTCGAGTGGTAGATCTTTGTGTCCATTATTGGTAGGGTTGGTAGTTTGATCCCCTGCTCCTTTTGTCCACGTTTCAAAGTAGCTCCAAATAGCCAGGCCAGTTACCATTTATTTTCCAAACTAATAAAAATGGTATTGATTTGGCATCTGTAACAAAGCGCAGCTATTGCCAGCAATATTAAAAGCTTTCAAACAAAACTGGTCATGTTTAAAAGTGTGTAAGGTTGAAGTGACATTCTAGTTTATTTCTGGTCATGTCACTCTGTGACAGAAATGTGTTGCTCTCTGCTGTGGCTGTAATGATTCCACTTCATCGCTAACAGACCAGCCGGTGTGACATTTTACTTCACACTCTGTCTTTGTCTCCCCTCTGTCTGTTTTTTTCACTAGTGACTTAGATAATAAGTTGTAAACCATATCAAATGTTTTCATCATACGTCATAAGTTTAAGAACAGATCACACAGTGATCCAGTGACCTCAATGTCATTAACATTGAGATGGGAAAAGGAACTATTGTGCCTGTCTTTCAGCTGTCCTCTGAACGTGAGTAAGTGGTCCGTCAAGTCAGTGTCTGCATTTATAGATAAAACTTAAAACTTTGCACTAAATATGGTCTTTTTAATCTGATATCTGAGCTGGGTTCTTAGTAGTGTCAGTTTACATGACCTCCTCATAAATGGACGTGTGTTCTCATTTTGAAAAATGGATTCTAGACTGTCTAAACTGATAAGGGCTGAGACTTTTTACTATAGCCAGCAATAGGAACTGGAAGTTAAGAGACAAAACAGGAAGTAGAACAAATGAAAAAAGGGGTGGGCTGCAAAAGGTCATTGATAAGTTCATATTCTGGTCATCAGTTAAAATTATTTCCACTTTGTTTCTGAGAAAACCTGTTTTGTCCATCACTTTGGCATGGGAGACAACTCTAAATACTACCATTCCCATGAGCCTTGGCTGCCATTGCTATGGAGAAGTCGAAAGCTTTTTTGTTGCAGTTGGGAACAAATCATGGCACCATAGTTGCAGAATTCATGACAGAATTGTAAGCTCAGTCATTGAATGTTTCTTACAGAAATGCATCCTGGGACTCGTAGTTATAATCTCATGTTTTTACAGTATGTTCCTTTTTGACTTTTTATCACAGAACCAGATATTTTCTACATCTTTTGTACTGAACACATCAACCATGAGAGCTTCATGTCCATTCAAGCCTTTAAGTGCTCCAACTGGGAGTCAGATCACATTGTCTTTGAGAAAGATGAATGGAATTTTCACCTTGGGATCTAGGGCCACCTGAAATAACTCATTTTACTTTGCAACTCTATACTACCAGCAAATCTCAAAACGTCCTCTCAGCTACTGTTAATATTTTGAAATTCAGCTGTCAAATGACATTAGATCTTAATGACAGGGATGAGTTTGGGCGGATTTAAAGGTGCCATGTATCTCTAGAACAAAATGTGTGCACATAGTACTAGAAGGGACCAACAATGTGCATTAGTTCTTTTCATCACCCCATCTCTCAGAAATGACACAACACCTGTTACTTCACTACCTGTGTAAATCCATTGTGGTTGTGTGGGTAGTTCCTACTTAAGAATTGTGACAAGCGCTTTTCTTTGTTTTCATGTGGATAAAAGCACATTAGAAGACGGTTATCAGAAAATATAATTGTATGATCAATTCTCAAAAGACTCTTTCCATTTTTATCATGAACAAATGTTCCCTTTCATTATTACCCTAATGGAAACTATTGAGTCAAATTTTCTCTCTGCAGTCTTTCAAAGTTTTGAATGACAGTTGAATGAAAGCCTAGTTTCTGTCTGTCTCTCAGTCTCTTGCTCCCTCTCTCTCTCCTCTGTCACACACATGTTTAATTCACATCTCGTTGGAAATCTCAGTCACACTCCAGCGGAGGAATGAATATTTCAGCTCTGTGAGGCCTCCCAACTCCAAAGCCTTTCACCGCTAAAAAGACAAAATCTCTTCCGCTTCATCCACACTCTGGTGTGAAATATTGAACCGTTTGTCAAAAGCATGAACCTGCTCTTTCTGCGGGACGTCATCCTCTTTGTGATGGAATAATCGCTGTAATAAAGCATGCCCAAACTCAACATTATGCATAAAATGTACTCGAAAAACTCCACTGTCTGGCTGTGTTAACACAAGGGACTGAGGGGACTGAATGACACTTGAAATTGATTTTTGGCATCTGGAATTGGCATTACATAAAATTAACTCTTTCACCCTATTTGATAAATATTTCTCTGCATCTCTACATTGTATTTCACTACATCTAACAGTAATACTGATTAGTTGAGATGAGTCTTAAGTCTTTTTTTTATGATGATGAAACTACCTAGGTTTCTGCAGGACCTGAGCGAGATGTGAAGCGGGATGTGAAGGTAGCAGTGGCAGATGAGATACCTTTCACTTCATCATTCGCACATTCACCTTCACTTTTCTTGAAGAGATAGATTCTGAAAGGACAAAGACAGAGTGGGGAGTTTTCTGAAAAAAAAGTTTGAACACTGGTGCAGTATACAAAAGTCAAAGTGTCAAGTCCAGGAAATACAGGAACTAACATCTGTGCAGTCGTCCTGTATGGACGTGCAGTGCTTGTTCTTCTGGTTCTTTGTTGAGATACATTTATGTTGCATTCTGCAATGAGAATTTGGCCTTTTGGTTTCAATAAAGATTCTTGATATACAGTATAGTAGTATGTACTGCATGTGCCAGGTAAAATTTATGCTATTGGAATTGGTCTTATTTGGTTTTATTTGTTCAGGTTTTGAGAGTTTCCTGCCTCCATCACAATACAATGGAAGTGAACGGAACTTAATTTAATGTAACAGAAATTAAAACACATCCAAGAGTCTGCAGCCATGCTAGCCAATCTGTGAGGCTGTACACAGCAACATGCCCAGAATTACAATGTAAACAGGCTGATGTTTTGCAGGTATAATGTTTACCATGTTAGCCATCTTAGTTTAGCGTGTTGTAGCATGTTGGCTGAGGTTGATGGGATTAACATTAGTTTTGGAGATCATCAAAGTCATTATTTCATCTGGTGACGATGATGATGATGTGACGATGGTGGCGATGTCCGAAATTAGCTGTGATGACATTTTTTTTTGGAACCAGAAAATGTCCAACCAAAATTCCATACGATAACTGCTAAAATATTTCAGTCTGGACCAAAGTGGTGGTGGACCATCCCAGATCGACTTCCTTAGTTCTGCATTTTGTATGTTACATATAACACCCATATCTGTATCGGTCACAGAGAGTTCATCCATGCCCAGTCTGCCAGATCTGGACATGCAGGTGGTGGCCTGGATATGCATGTCAATTCAATATTGAACATCAGCAGCAATCGTGGAGTATTTTTTCTAAATGTTGGGAGAATTTGGAAGCAAACTTTCCATGTCTGCTTATTTTTTTATCTTTGGGTGCCATTGCTACAGAAGCCTTAAGGCATTACATTTGTATCTCAAATCTGACTGCATGATGGGACATTTTCCATGCTCACAATTTACATTTTGTATTGAAATTATTATCAAACAAAGAGGAATTTCTTTTCAGCAAACACAAATCTCATCCGTGCTTAATATATGTAGTTGTATCTTTGCTATAATCCACATTAGTGAACAATGATGACCTCTTAATTTCCCTGCTGTGTGTGCTCGCAAACCCCTTTCCTGCAAACTCATTCAAGCATTGTTACATGTGCCACATCCTGATTTCGTCCAATCGGAGAACTGGAGTGATTTTTGTTGGCTGTTTTCTCTCTTAACCAATGCCTATTAGGATTATCTGCCTTGATCATCATTTTTATTAAATGAATGTTTAAAGAAACAAAAGTATAATTTCATAAAGTCTGTGGCTTGACCTCCAGAAATGGCTGTGTTCGGAATCGCACTATTTATATTGAGTATGTAGTGCGGATATACACTAGATTAGCAAGAATTTCTGAGTATACGGATTGAGCTCACTGGACATACTCAACCGCCCCAAAATGCATTGTACCTCTAAGCTTGGATCAGTAATGTTGTGACGCATGTGATGCAGTCACTGACAGTACGCAGTATGTTAGTATGCGATTTTGAACACAACCCAGTGACCATGACCGCTGGCTCTGTCCCAAGTAGGTCATACAGATTTGGATCCATAGCTAAGTTTCCTTCAGATGATTTGCTTTGCTCACCGCGAGGTAGGGTGCAGAGCAGAGTGCAGACACTGGTATTAAAAAGTACTTTAGCTTTGGATTTAGCTATGTTCCATTTGCCAATTCAAAAGCCTGACTCCTGACATTCCACCATGCGTAACCTTTCCTGATGAGATCGTGATTTGTTTTTAATGTTGTGTTATAGAGTTTGGGGAACTCTGAAACACAGAGTATGCATTTTTCTTCCAACACTATCTACTTTCCCTGCTCAAATGTGTTGCTTCTGGCTATGTCACATACAGCTGTTATCTCATTGGTTGCACTTTGAAAGGTCAGTGTCAACCACAGTCAAATTTGAAATAATTTTAACTTTGACTACAGTGCATGATGGCACGAGCGGCGCCACGCCAAGTGTATTTCTTCCGCCTAGTTGAACTCCACCATTCTCCCCATAGGAAAACAATGGCAGTGCAGAGCAGTGTTAATGCTGATGATGTGTGAGGCCCTTTATTCTGTGATCTTTCACACAAAATAAATAAAAAAGATGAGAGAGGAATAACATGTAGTGCTGGTTCCAGCTTCCTCTGAACGTGGCGCTCACAGACAATCTTGCCCCTTTGTGTGATTTAGGACAGGTATATTTTTACAAGCTTCAAAGCATTGTGGGTCATATGGCTGAGGTTATTAGCCAGAGTTATGATAACTGTGTCAATTCTCACATGATGATTACAGGCATGCCACAGTGTGAGGAGCAGGGTCAGAGCCTCGGCTCCCCGACAGTCTGCACATCCATTACTGAATACCCTCTAATGGTCTGCTGTCAAACCTCACTTGAATTTGCAAAAAGTCCTCATTACAGTCAGGTCAGCGTGGAAATCACAGACATTAGCAGGACACATTAGACCACATCATAATTCAACAAATGGAGCCATTCTCTGCAGGCAGGGACTGGTAGAACCTCCTTGTTCTCTCACAAAAAAGACTCCTGTAGAAGTTCATATAGAGCTTTCATTTTCATCTGAAGGGATGTGTTGTCTTGTGCCTGTGTCAGAAGGGTGTATTCTACACTGAGCAGCTACTTTTTAGCGAGCAACAGACTGTACAGATTTTGCGGTCTTTTCAATAATGTTATGATTAAGTCATTGGTCCCTGACAGGACTGTTCTCTAGCCCTACCTAACGTACCCTTGACCTGCCTTTAAATCCTACACTCAGCCAAGCAAAGAGCAGATACTCTGCTGCTTGACCCAGCCTCATATCTACGTTGTATCTGCTAACACAATGTCTACAGAAGAGGTGCAGCGTAGGCAGCACATGGGCAGAGCAGCACCAGCAGCAGCTTTAATCCTCCATTTGTATCTACACAGGATGCGTTCAGGCATAGTATTGAGTGTAGGTCACCCATGTTTTGGCAGAGCCCAACACAATCACTGTAGCCTATTTATGAACTTAAAACAGAAGAAAATAGACGTGAAGTATGAACGTATACTTTGGTTCCTGTTACGTATGTATAGCGCAAATGAAACAGGAGTCATTATGCAGTCTGTGTAGACGGCTGGATTGATTAAAGTAGAACCATATGTATTTCGTCAGACGCAGATGAGTCGGATGATTAAAAAATGCTGCTGAAACGTCTCATGTGGAGACACTCCATTAAGCTAAACGACAGTGGCTGGCCTGGCTTGATAGACAGCTTCATCTGAATGCCATGGGGTGATCAGTTATTGGTCTCACCAACAGCTATTAGTTAGCAACACCTATAAGAAACTGATGAGAGTTAGCTCAACATGCTAGTTAGCCCGCTGAAGGTGTTAGCTGGTGATGTTGTAGACAGCAGTGAATGCTTTGTTGCTTGTTAATGTGAGGTAGCTGTGGATGATTGTTTGGTTGGGTTTTACTTAAAGGCACAATGACATACATCCTTGCGAACATGTTTTGGGTATGGGGTGCTGCGCTCACAAACTTCTCTTTTTTTCCCGCACTTAAGCAGCAAACATATATAGTATTAGAAATAGCTGACTGAAAAAAATTTGTGATATCCATTAGAGTTTTGTGTTTATTTTTGAATGCATCTTATAGTTAATCTCTACTAAATGTGCATGGAAACTAATGTCTGTAGTATAACTATGTAACCTGTAATGCTGTGTGCTTTGTTGCCATAAAGATGAGAATATACGAAACCTTCTCAAGACATAGCAATATAGAAGTGGTTCTATTATGTATATGTTGAGAGGTCAGTGGTGTGGAGTCCCCAGAATACTCAGGCTAGGGCCTCCACACCCTCTGACCTGTGGCTCTGTCTGCTCCTCAGAATACGCACATTTCTCACTGTTGGGTTCTCAGTTATTGCCCAAAATGGTGCAGAGTTCTTTTAGCACAATTTATTTTCCTTCAGGTTATATGCAATGAAATTCATGACTTACATATTCCGTCATAACTCGGGTACGGTCCTCCATGAATAGGAAGTGAAACCCGATGAAGTACATTGACCTTGTTATTTCTGAGGCAGGCTGCAGTGTGGTGAGAGAAGGTGTGCTGGAGGCTGCTGCAACACTGGAGCTGTGATGGACCAGGCCAGGCCATGCTTTGATGTGTAATGGTGATTTCCATACAGTTGGACACCCGCACTCTGCTGTACTGTATCCATGACCACACATGTTAAGTCAATCACTTTACAGTGATGGCATAGCTCGGCTGAGAGCGGGGGTCGTCACAGTTTGGTTCTGCCCCATAGAAAGACCACATTGTGGCAGGTCAGCACTGTTAGCACCTGCTGTGAAAGTGAAGTGGAACTGCAACATACTATAGTGAGCCAGTGTAACAGGAGCAGGAGACTTTCCCTGTTTGACCGAAGTTCAGAGTCTAATTTTGAACCCTGAAGATACTAAAATCTGTCCTGTGCTTCCTATGTGCGCACAGGCCAACAATGTATGGACTATTTATTAAAAAATGTACTGTTTTGGGGGGGTCCACAACACTGGCTAGTTCATTGTTATTTTGTGAATTAGTAAATGAATGGGGCCTGGTTCACCTGAGCATTAAAGAGCTACAGAGAAAACTGAGATAAAATAAGGGAAATACAGTAGCATTTTACACATCCAGCAGACACAGAGCAGTAATGAAAGAGTACCCCACCAAATCACCAAAGGATCACAATCGATGTAGCAGAACCACAGATATCCTTTTATAGATGTGGGTGCCTCAAGCTTCTAGCTTTAAAGCAGCGATCAACACACCCAGATTTTTTTTTAAATGTATAGTCTCCAGCACCATCCGATGATGACTCAAGTGACATCGCTTGAGGACATTTGTCAGACTTCACACAGCTCCCTCTGGAGACACAAAAAGCTTTTTTTCAAAACTGTTTTTTCACATATGCAGCAGTAGCCTACGCCACAACACCTGGAAACACTCTTTGATGTGTAAAAATTCTTGCTAGAGTTTCCCTCTAGCATTTATTTAGACACAATATTCCTGTCTACCAGATGAATGCCAGTCCAGTATTCACTTTTCTTTTAGCTCTGGCTTGATGTCAACTTTAACTGGTTCTTTTTAGCTCACACATAAAAATTATGAGTTGCCTTTTCCCCAACTTGTACTACACCTTCCTTAAAAAATCCAAACGCAGTTCATCAGACTGTGTCTACAGTTCTAAAAATATGAAAGTAAGTATTTCTAACATGATCACTGTGGAGCCTTGTGAACCTTCCCCCCACCCCTGCTACCCATAAATCATAAGATAATAGATAACAGATAATAAAAGATGATCTTCCTCAGTAAAAACAGTGTGTTTTCTGCCTGTTAGAGGCTGTGGCATTAACTGCAGGACGAGGAAAAATTGCATTTTGAATTTTGTTGATTTTGGAGTTTTTGTCAGATCCCTCACACTACTGTGATTTACACCTTTTTCCAGCCATGAGTTCCTCCACATCTGATGTGTGATGCATTGTGGGTCAAAAGTTTCCATCAAAAACACACTGAAAAATGAAGCAAGTTTAGTATGAGGTTTGGCTTTCTTAACTGTCCTTCATTTTTTAGCAAGGAAAGAGTGTGTGTGTTTTTATGAGTATTCACACTGGTCTCCCCATGTGTGCTTCATTATGGACATTTTTATTACTTCCAACCAAATCATTTCCCACATTCCCAAATCCCACCACACACACACACACACACACACACACACACACACACACACACACACACACACACACAGTTATCAATTCCACTTTATGTTCTGCGTGTTGTTCTTGCCTTCCTTGCATCTTTCTCTCCGTCTCCCTCTCCTGCCTATTTATCTTCACTGTTCAGCTCTATACATGCTTTTGCAAACATCAGACAACCTCAGTTTACAGCTCTCTTCTGCTACTGAATGCAAAATGAGCTTACTTCACTTATTTATTGGGACCTGCAAAATCCTTTGGCCTCACACATACACATACAAACACTCTCTCTCACACACACACACAAACAGGTCTCTGGAAGAGGATCTATCGGGTTGTCTGACCCTATACCTTCCAGTATGAACTTAAGAAAAAGTTTGCTTAATGATCCGACTTCTTGCTCAGACTGCAGTTTTAGAAAATTAAAATGCCTCTCCTCTCCTCTCCTCTCCTCTCCTCTCCTCTCCTCTCCTCTCCTCTCCTCTCCGCTCGTGTTTCCTCTTGTCCTCTCCTCTCCCCTTTTCCTTCCTTTCTTCGTGCTTTCAGATGTTCTTACAGAGAATATTTATATTATATATATATCTGAATATCTGACAATAGAATCTTTAGAAAAGTGAGAATTTTATAATCAGCAGTGTTTTGGCACAATAATCACAACTCTAAAACCAACAGTCAAACATTTACCCAAAATACAGACAGGTTTTACT
>JAVQJD010099434.1:0-14019 GCA_036023655.1 Nannoperca australis | reverse complement strand
ATATATATATATATATATATATATATATATATATATTCTATTCTATTTATTTATATAGCACCACTTCATAACACAGTTATCTCAGGGCACTTTATATATAGATATATATATATATATATCTATATATATATATTTAGTATCGTGTCGACATATAATAAAAGATAAAACACACTGAAGCTGAAGCCTACATTTCTAAATTAAAGTTGATGTAGTGAATAATATCTTTCCCACGTCTAATTTCCCAGAACAGTTAAACTTTACATATTGCGACAGGCTGCAAAAACACCCACACCCCCTAAATAAAGAGGGCACGAGGGGAGAGGAAGGCACTTTCTATAACAGACCTCACGGTACAACCTGCACCGGTGAACGTTGCTTGTTCTACAAGCTCTACCTTGAGTGATAATTCATGTCAAAAGACACTTTGTTGTTAGATAGCGGTTATTATCCCAGCTCACTGCTAGAATACACGTTAAGCAATAGACATTAAAACGATGAACGTTTCCTCTAATATACTGATAGCTGTGGTGCAGGCTTGAAAACCACGAAACGATTCATATTGTTGTTTTGCAGAGCCTCCAACATGTTGCCGGTGTGATGCCAAACAAGCACATCTCCGGAAGACATATTAGACAAAAGAATAATTACCATAATCATGATTATTTTTCTCTGCATTTTAATTAGCCCTATGAAGCTCAATTAAGCTCTTCAGTACGAGCGCCTATTCAGTAAACAGCTGTCCACCTGTCTTCTCCTTCCTGGGAAAAGGCTGCGGCGCCTGTTCACGCCGAGGTACCGTCACCGACATCGGGCGGGGGGGTCAGACGAGGCCCCTGCAGCTTGCAAGGGGCCCTGAGTATGAGGGGCGATTAGTGCCACGGAGCGGCAGGCCAACAGGAAGGACATCATTAAGATATGCTAATGGATTGCTTACCAAAGTTAGAACTAGATATCAATAGAAAACAGATCTATTCTATTCTGGTCTATGATGAAGAAGTGAAACATGGAGGTTTTATAAAGATTAAAGATATCATGTGAAAAATGACTAATGGCAAAATGAAGCAGAGGATTAATAAGCTCAACTTTGTTTATAAAGAGTTTTTCATACAAACAGTAATATAATTATTATTAGATTTTTGCAAGACTGAAAGTTATCAATAAAACAATAAACACAAATAAATAAATTAAAATAGTATGAAAATCCATGATTAGGACTTAAAAACCAAGGCAACAAATGACGAGGCACCATGAGGTGATTCAGTGACTTAAAGACTATTAATACTAACTCTGAAAGTGATTAGCAATCAATGCAATGACTTTAAAACAGGTGTTATGGGTTTGCTCTCAGTCTGGTCTTCGTCAGATCTCGGGCTGAAGTTGTAATCTGCGTAGTTATGAAACTAAATCTTATGCTTTCCGATGACACGTCCACGTGGGAGCAAATATGGAGGCTAAAAAAAGGACTGGACCTGAAACAGGACCTTGTGGGACTCCACAGGTTGTGTCTGTTTCCTCTGAGGAGTCGTCAGATCTGATCTGTCCGTGCAGCAGGGATGTAAGAACCCTCCTGGTCGTCCTGAGCCAACAAATATATTGATAAGGTGAAAGAAACAAACACAGAGCGATGACAAAAAGTGATTCTCAGGCGTCGGCAGCTCCTGCTTTGCATTGTAAACACTGAAACAAGACGACAAGATCACGACATTTAAAACAATTAGAAGAACCTTTTTCTATATTATTACCATGAGGGGACTTATTTCCATGTGTTTCCATGTTGGCCCTTCCAACACGAAGGGGATCGTGAGTCCCTGGAAGTGTTTTTCCTGGTGGATCCATTCAAATCTGCGGTCACTTGTTGATGATGATCCTTTTTTTTTTGTGGGTGGCATTAATCACCCCTCATACACCGAGACCATCTCTAACAAGGGCACCTGCTTTCTTTTGGCAGTTTGATCCGCGAAAGTGAAACTGTGTAATATTGGTGGTGAGAGAGACGCCCCCCCTCTGTACCGGAGGCATTAACCCCTTCTGCCATGATTGCTACGCAGTCGTTAAGCCTTCAAGACAACGTCCTAATGATGACTGGCCTTCGTCATAACAAGCAGAGACTTGATTGCATAGCCACTCGCCTCCCTCACAAAATTACTGAATAATTATAATATAATAAAATATATTTTTATATTATGATGATCACTGGCTGGATGTCAACATAAAAGAATATGTACAGTTTTTATTAAAGTTCATATTAAACGAGACGCAACACACTTGAACAATTTATTTTGTGGAAAAAAAACGAATCCAATATTGTTTTTCAAAAATACGGTTTCAAACAGTGAATGCAGCTACTACCAAAGTGATTAAGCCCAATCTAAAAAGTGATTACATGTTGTGGAAAGGTCAGACATACAATTAATATAAAAGGTGCACAGCTGAACCCACAGTGATATTTCTATTCTAACTAATCATACACACACACAGAAAGTCCCAAACCTAAAGTATCAGGAGATAAAACATACAAACATAAAAAATAAAAAAACTGTATCATGCCTCTGCATTGTTATGCATGAAATCCTTTATTTAAAATAAAGAAAATAGTCAAAACTAAAATGGTTTGCTATTAAAAAGATAAGACTGCGTGAGGTTTCTCTTGAAGGCAGGTTTGTGGCTCTGAAGTCTGTTTGTCTTTGGTTTGAATTAAATTCTGTAACTGTGTCTTGGCCTGGTTCAGAGGATGATTAGACATCATCTTTCATCCCATAGACACATTTTCTCCCAATGCAGTGTTTCTACGGGGCCCGAGAGGCTCTACATCGACCTCCAGTGGTCAAAGACGTCACTAACAGATTAAAAAAGGGAATTTTTGATATTTTGCAGAATGAAAAATGGGAATTGTTGAGTTTTGGCAGTTGACGTGAGCACGATGCAGAGCCGTTTTTATTTTTTACAACCTAAAGGGTGTCAATCTCAAGTGCTAGGGTGTTAAAACCTCAGTGTGTGTGTGTGTGCGTGTGTCTAACTGTTGAGCTTCTCAGACTCCTCCGTCCTCACAGCGGTCAGCTGGTTCTCATGACCCTCCTCGTCTCCAGGCACCTGAGACACACAGCAGATAACGGAGTTTCCAGACTGTCATGACCTCGTCTGGTCCATGTTTCTGACCAAATACAGTCCAACGGTGGCTTTTCAAGACGCACCTTAGTCGCCACTTCCTGGTTTTATGTCATTAATTGGCTCGTGGCTATGTGTCTCTAAATGTCAACGTCTCTCTGAAAGTGTGCTTTTGTCTTTTGTTCCTCTTTGAGATGTTTGTTAAAAAGATAAAGATGGATAAAGATGGAAGGATGGGAAACAGCAGCGCTGAATTGATGAAGCAGAGGTCAGAGAATCAGTCTAATATTAATAATTAAAATATGACTAATAGTAAAAACAGAACAAAAACAATTTCGAGAGGTTATAAAAAGATTTGCTCGGAGCACGTAGAAGGATGTTTCATTTGAATCTGTATCTTTAAAGTCTAAAACTTGAAAGTCTCTTCTGAGGGAAGTTGTCACATGACATTGTGAACTTGTGCTCCTGGACTCACACGTGCATAAAACACAGAGCCTGACGAGCCGAGTTGCATTGTGGGGGAATCTAAGTGAAGGGGTCTGACGTCATGCAGGAGTCCACCTGGCCGGTGACGTGGCGTGGCGGTGCGTTTGCGCCACCTGGTGGTCAGACAGCGCTGCTGCCTCACCTGGCAGAGCTCACAGACAACACCTGACTGTCAGCGGCGCGTCGCCATCTAGTGGTCGTTTGCTGTAATGCTACTCTCTCGAGACGACGTGTTAAACTGCAGAAGGCTTCATTTCACGTCATCATTTCATATTTATTACGTTTCCTGGAAAGAAGTTTGTAATTTGATTGTAATCCTAAAGTTTCATTTAAACTTTCATTCAATATTCATTTATGTTTTGACATTTGTAGACACATAACAGGGCTCTATTAATAAAGATAATTATTAAAATACTTGAGCTTGTGTTACTATTTAATTGGATGTAAATGCATTAATTATTGGTACCAATTGAACATTAAATTACATATTATTGGGAAACGATTGGACTTCTGAAGGAATAAGTAAGATTACATTGCTTTATTTTGTTGGTTCCCTGATTTCATAATAAGAATGATGTAATTCGGTACTAATTATAAGGAAACTTTAAATGTCCTTGACAGAGCGGTTCCGTTTAAACCCAAACAAACATCAAGGTATTATTGGAAACATATGATCTATAAACATCATGTTGTAGTGTCACATTTTGAACTTGTATGTTTGCAGTGAACTTAAATACACGAACTGGACGTTTCCGTCTTTCTTGAAATGAGCACCAAAGAAGAGAATTCTTTGCAGGATTCAGACCTGTGAACATCTCGCGTGGACACACTCACCTCCCAGTAGATGCTGTCCTCGTAGCAGATGGTGTCAGAAGGAGCACCGAAGATTGGCAGCTTCAAAATGAAACCTAACGCAAGAAGAAAAGAGTATTAACACATAAGAAATGTAACGTTTACTGACACATTAAGCCCGTTTTAGCCTCATTAGTAAGAAGTGCATCATCCAGTCGGCGCTGTCCTGGAAATGAGGATGCGTTGTGCAGATATGTGAGTGGAGTCGGGGAGTAAATAAAGGCCTACATGAAGCAGTACAGACAGATAAAGCATTCATTCTGCAGGAACACACTCCTGTCTGATTGTGTGGTTGTTATGTTAGAGATGTCTCTTCCCTATAATGAGCTCAATGAGAGAATTTGCTTCCAAAACACAGTTAAGAGAGTTTTTAAATGCTGCCAGCTGAGAAAGTTCATTGTCGAGTGAGTCGCTGGTGTTTATCGTTAACCCAACCAGCAACCGCATGGTCACTACATCATAAAGGGCAGGAAGAACGTACTTTCCCCCCTTAAATGAGTCTCAGCAGCAAGCACTGCTTTGTCCAGACGTCTAAGTATTTTATAGGATACGTTTGTTTGAAAGTGAACGATCTTTATTCCAAATAAAGCCCAGTTTTAACCTGGAAATCTGACCAAAGCAGAGCTTACTGAGACCCATGCAGCTCAAATGTCACTCAGAATCAGACAATGCATCCACGGAGACACAAGTTCACACAGGATCTACATCAGGATGCACTTTAAACCTCAACAGCTACCAAACATCTTACCAGACATTAACTCTGGGACTTGGAAAGTAACTGGAGAGTAAGTAGTGGGACAATAACACACAATGACTTTATCACAGCAACAGAGGAGGATGTGGCCCCTACCGACGACGAGGCCTCCCAGCAGGGCCATGCCGAGGGTGACAGCGAGGGAGATGGCCTGACGACTGCCCTGGTCGGACGCAGTAAAGTCTCCGCTGTCTATTCTGGGGAACACGTCTTCCATACTGAAACACACGGAGAGGGAAACAGCAGGGCGTCAGATCCACTGCAGGAGACAGACTGAGCACATCGCTGATGCCCCATGGCGGCCGACTTCTTGCAGGTCCTCGCATGCTGACGGTGCATCATATGAGTGATGTGACAGCTGCATGAAGACAGCTGAGATATGCAAAGGGATGTTATCTGTCCAAACCCAGTCCTGCAGTCAAACCCACACACACAGTTTCTTATTCAAACAGACAAATGTGGAAATTCAGGACGAACCACTGCAGGAGAAATCTGTCCGGGTCAGACCCAGTTGAACTTAGTCTATCTGATCTGCTCACCACACCCACACTGGAAGCTAACATCACTTGTGATCCATATTAGCAAATACATCAGCGTCAGCACGTAGTTTACAAAGCAGACGTGAGTCGATCGAGCAAAAGTGAAGTGCTGGATTTTAAAAGATGCTTAAGTGGAACCTCAGTAAGTTACTGCAGAAAGTTACTCTGGCTAGCAACACTTGACTGTGTCAGCTAACTAACTAACTAGAAAGACACTCAGACACACAGATATAACTGAGATTATAATGCTGCAATTAAAAGACAACATGATGATCATCAGGCCGGAGGACGACGTGTGACCTGCAGCTTCGGCTGCAGTCGTACGGCACCGCTCTGTTGTAGCTCCCACAGCTGAAATGTTTCAAACGTCTGCACAAAATGAAGTTATTTGTCAAAAAAACAATGTAATCAACACTAGAAATATATGAAACATCCTAAAAATGGCCACATACACTGAAGCGGCTTCAAATACACAAGTTGACAGCTTGGTGCCGTCAATGTGCGACTGTAGCTACGATGATTCTCTGTCTTTGTCATAGCGCTGCAGACGTCCGGGGAGCACAAATGAGATGTTTACCCTTTTCCGTAAACGTCTACGGTCGCCACGGCAGCAGTCACCGCTCCCACAATGGCGCCCAGGATGCCAGGCATGCCGTGCAGGTTGTGAACCCCGCAGGTGTCCTGGATCTTCAGTTTCTCCTCCAGGATGGGCTGAAAGGAGGAAAAGAGGTGCTGTGGATCAGACTGGAGGAACATCACAGCATAACATGCAGAACATTGACCCACAGCACTTTGGTGGAGCGCTACAGCCACTTAGATGCACACATGCACTTTACAGTGTTATTCAATGTGCCCATTTCCCAGCTGTTTGTTAGCTGCTGTCATGTCTACAGTCTCTTTCCCCTCTCATGTCTCAGTTTCATAAAACATAACCTGCTGCATCATCCTTACCGAGAGGTACTTGAAGCCCAGAACAGAGACGATGCCGGCCAAGAAACCAACAATCATGGAGCCGACAGGCGTCAGCATCATTTCACCAGCTGTTCCCACTGCGACTCCACCGGCCAGGGCGGCGTTTTGGATGTGCACCTGCAGAGGACAAAGAGGGGGTATGTGACTTCGAGTGCTTTATTTTGAATGAATCGTAGTTTTTGCAGGTTTTAATGGAGTCTAGACAATCCTGTCAAACTACAGTGATGTCCCAGATATTTCTGCTGGGAATGTGGTGGTAAAGCCACCTTCCACTCTTTGTAGACCCATATATTGACATGTGACAACTTGTAGACAACAAATACATACATACAATAATATACACACACACACACACAATTTAAACCTTCATGTTGAGAAAGAAAATGTATAATTAACGAGCCACAAAACACCCAGAGACAAACCGGATCACTGACGCTGGCGGCTGGAAGCAGACAGAGGCAAGCATTGAGTTTGGGCGTGGTCCTGTGCTAAGCTTTAGCAGGACTGTTAGCATGAGTGCTAACAGCAGGCGGTGCCAAAGACCCGGTGATAACGCTGCAAGCTGCTAAAACGTGCTCAAACCATGCTAAGTTAGCCTAGCTGACCTGCTATGGAAGTGTACAAAATTACACATAAAAAATAACAAATAAAATCCATTCTGTGCTCAGTACACGGATGTCTTTGCTATCGTGCACATAAACTGACAATAACAACACTCTTATTATTGAGCACAGAATAGATAACTGTCTCATTAAAGTACAATGTTTGTACAGTAATCATTTCTCTTATTATATAATATATATATAATCAATCATCTATGTGCTTGCAAAGAACATTTTTCTGTGTTCACAATGTCTCATCATGCACAAATATCATTTCATAAGTTTTAAATCAGCAGTGAACTGCACGCAGCAGCACGTTATCATGTTGTTATCTGTACAAGTCCAACATCTGACTTGTACTATAGTTGATGTTTCACCACAAAGATTAAAACTTTACTTTTTAGCTCTAAATCTTCCAAAAAAAATCCGTAGAGAGAGAAACTTCAAATCAGATGCCACTTTGTGACTTGAGTGAGTTTGATGCAGATCAGCCTGTTCATGGTAAAGACTTTCTACTCGTGCTGTCCCGCCACATCTGCATCAGACAGATGTTTTGATTCTCTTTACCTTGAACAGGCCATATGCTGTGGCCACGCCCTTCTCGCTCTGGCTTGATCCCTATCAGTGCAGGAACGTCTCATCTTGGTGAGAACAAGAGCAGCACGAGGAGCGCCGTGTGACTCAGACACACCTCACCTTTTCTGTTGAGGTGACACATTTATCAGCTTCAATCTTTTAATAAGTCAGTCATAAAGGAAGGAGCCTGTGCCTGTCTGCCTGCCTGTCTGTCTGCCTGCCTGTCTGTCTGCCTGTGTCTGCCTGTCTGTCTGCCTGTGTCTGTCTGCCTGTGCCTGTCTGCCTGCCTGTCTGTCTGCCTGTGTCTGCCTGCCTGTCTGTCTGCCTGTGTCTGTCTGCCTGTGTCTGTCTGCCTGTCTGCCTGTCTGTCTGTCTGCCTGTCTGTCTGCTCACATGTTTCCCCCGTGTGTTGCAGACGATTTAAGGGTCGAGCGCTTCTCCATAGCGATGGCATAACCGGTTCATTGTCGTGACTTAGTTCCTCACTAAACTCGTGCATCTTTATTATCGTTGCACATGCACGGCCATGAAGAACATCCTGCTCTCGGAGACGACTCCTGCCCACCGGTTCATCTCAAGAAAGTAGAGACGTCACTAGTTCTCGACAACGCTGCACGCAGAACTTCCAGAAGACGCGGCCATGAGCTGAACGTGCACACCGGGGAGTTTCAACCTTCAACCAGAACTACAAGAACATCTTCTGCGTCTGAAGAGCGGTTGGACTTGAATCTTACTTGTCGTCCTAGATTTGATTTGATTCTGGAAACCACCATTCAGGCGAGTGCTGCTGATAATAACCGTGCGTCCTCACCATGTCCAGCTTGCCGTCGTGCGCTGTGAGGGCCGACATGCCGTAGGTGGCCAGAGTGCAGGCTGCCAGGGAGTAGTAGGTGTTCATGGCTGTGCGGTGCTGGTCGTCTCCGTGAGCCGTGATGGCAGAGTTGAAGCTGGGCCAGAACATCCACAGGAAGATGGTTCCTGAGAAGCACAGCATTTGATTGGTTTATAACTACGAGTGAGATTAAAGCTGCATATGATCCAAGGAGCACAAAGAGAATCCAGCTGCCTCATGTTTCTGTGGGAGTTTGTCTTTTACTGCTTTTTGTATTTAAGTATCAGAGTCGCTGCTTTGCAAGTCAAGACCAACACCAACTTTGTGTTTCGAGTCCTAAACAAGTCATTCGTTTACAAAAAAACGAATGAATGCTCTTCCTGGACGGATTGATTCAGTATGTGTCTATCTTTTGTCAGGACAATGTACAGTTCATTTGCTCTTTGGGAGGACATTAGATCCCAAATCTGAAGGACGTCACGAGTCACTGGAGTTAAAATCTAAGTTGAGTCTTTGTTCAAACTTGTCTGACTCGAGGTCATGTGACTCCGTGTTTGCATGTCGCCACCACTAGATGGCAGCACACGCAGGATGTTCAACCTTACAGGGTGTACGTACTTTTTAAACCGTATTTGATCATTTATCTGTGAAGCTGCAGCGTTGGCTAATGTTTACCGATCATGGCGAACAGGTCCGAATGGTAGACTGAGCAGTTCCTGTGTTTGCTCTTGTTCAGGTTGGGCCGGTACAGGATCCGGGCCACCATCAGGCCGAAATAGGCTCCGAACGTGTGGATGGTCATGGAGCCCCCGGCGTCCTTGGCCTGAAACAAAATTTCAGTTGAAAATATTTGACATATTTGATGAACAGCAGTGTTTTCCCTGTCTTCTCTGCTACGGTACACCTGTACTTCTGTAACTCACATCCAGGAGAGACAGCAGGATGAACTCATTGACGGCAAACAGCGTGACCTCGAATATCGCCATGACCAGCAGCTGGATTGGGCTGGTTTTACCCAGAACCGCTCCAAATGAGATGAGCACGGCGCCGGTGCAGAAGTCAGCATTGATCATGCTGAAAGAAACAGAGTTTAATGAAAGAACTACAGCAGCTGCAGTGCACAGAGCCAGAGGCGTTGCTTCTACAGGTTGTGCATGTTCAACATATTGTTTATGTGTGTGTGTGTCTGCAGTGTGTTCCACATACCTCTCCACCCCGATGTGGATCTTGCCTCCGTGCATGCCGTGGAAGAAGCCCTGCATGAGTGTGGCCCACTGCAGGGCGAAGGCTGCGATCAGGAAGTTGAAGCCCACGCTGCTGAAGCCGTAGCGCTGCAGGAAGGTCATGAGGAAGCCGAAGCCGATGAAGATCATCACGTGCACGTCCTGGAAACCTGCACGACGTAGGGAACAAATCGTAGAGATCATGAGACTTAGATCAAAGCTTTGTGTAAGACTAGTTACACAAAACAGTGAGTTTTCTGCAGCAGTAAAACCACCACAGGTAGTTTATTATTCTGTAATAGAAAAGAAAATGCTATTCTTGTTGTTAAATAGTTAAAATGCTTTCAGTAATATTCAACATTGCCTGAGTCTCTACTACTTGCATTAAAACTTATTGGTTTCACATCTAAGAAACATCTTTGAGCACGTAAGTGATTCCTGGTTATTCTTTTCTACGCAGACGACACTGATCTCTCTGTAAGTGGCAGGAGATGAAAGGCCAAAGCTATGACCTTGAAGGTGACACGACACACATCACAACACATAAGTCATTATCAATTAATCTGCCAATTACTTTCTCGATTAATTGATTATAATATCTATTACTGTCAGAAGATTGTGGAGAAATAGCTTGTTTTGTGTGAATGAGTCCAAAAACCCAAAGTTGCAAGCAGCAAATCCTCTAATTCCAGGAGCTGGAACCAGTTATTAAATCCTCCATAAGTCATTTTTTACATTAAAACCTTCTTTTCTACTTTGTCCTGGTCAAGGTTTCAGTGAGGAAACCGCTCATTCAGATCATCTGCTCCTCAAAAACACCCGATCACTGCCAACAACGGGCACTGGAGGGCTTTGTCATTGAAAACAGCCTGAGCTGAGCAGCCAGTCTCTGTGAATGAGTGCAGTTACATAAGCTTTGGTCCGCTGGGACCTGAGGTTCAGCTGTGACCCAGTCCTGCACAGCGTCACTCTTTATATTGTCAGAAGACACCTGGTTGAGTGTGAGAGACTGTTGCTGCTGTATTAGAGGACGCCCGCTCTCTCATCTTGCACCCGGATGTTTCCTTCCACCCTCATTGTCTCTCTTTACTTGTCCCAACCCGCCACACACACACACACACACACACACAATATTGCACTGTGCGGTGTCGCCATGGTGACCGTAAATTGGCATAACCGCGTGGAGGTGCTGCCAGTGGCCCAGATACATGCAGCACCATTGAGGAAGACACCACAATCGGAGCAATGAGAGGCTCTGCTGGGTCCTACGTTTCTGTCAATTTAAACCATTTTGAGGCCACGAGATTCCACAAAATGTCAGAAAGTGATGTTTTCCCTCAATGATTTCATGCCTATGGGGTAAACAAAATGATCTTTAAGCTCATCTAAACCACCATGGAGACTAAAACTCTCCATGGAAATCTGTGCAAATGGGTTTCCTTGTTGCGTCTCTTTGAACGGGACTTAATCACAAACAACTGCCTCATGGATTAAGGCCTTACCTAACATATATCAGTAAACATTCAATCATTATTTCTAAATGAGAAGCAGCTGTTTTGTCTTTGTTAAAGACATTTTCAACACCTCTCCAACTAAACAACCAGTTTTGATCACAGATCTTCACCAGGAATGTTTTTTTTCTGCCGTGTGGATCCAACCTGTGACCTCTGAGACAACCAGCCTGTCATCACTTGGGAGAGAGACTAGTCTTTGTCTCACAGGAACATATGCAAAAGGGAGAATACAAGATGTCTCCACGCTGTCCTACAGACGACCTGCAGAGTGTGAACCTGGGTGTTTATTGTGCAGTTATGTCCAGGCGTGCATTAAGCATGGAGGGTGTGTAAACACAGAAGTGAAACGTGAAGGTGATCCAGCTCCCGTGACGTCAAGTGAAGGTGTCAGGTTAAAGATTATCGGAAGCCATTAACTCTAGTGGACCTTTACTCCGTGCGGTTTGAAAACAGCGTTTCTTAAACCATCTTTCGTCCTGGCAACTAGTGGCTCTTCAGGTCGGGCGTGGAGGTGGACAGTGGACCGTGACGCCACATCCTGTCTCCTTCTAACTGTCAACACTGGCTTCTTTCAACCTTGACCGTGTTCTTTCTCTGACCTTTACCAAGTAGTTCTAGTTGCGTCAACCTCAACGAACCGGAACACATGAGTCATTTATGGACAGCACACAGGCTGTCACTCAGGCAAAGCATCAAGGACTCTTGTTTAGAGCTGGTTGGTTAAGTTGAAGGACTTTAGTGATTAAACTCCTATTAAACATGAAGGTCTACAGTCATGCTGTAGCGCTAACATCAGCATAGTTGTGCTGCTACAGGCCTAGACTGCCGGGAGACTTCCCATGATGCACTGAGTTCCTCCTTCTTCCTCTCCCTCTCTATTTGTTCACAATCATATCCCATTAATGCTTGTCATTAATTTACCTTCTTCCCCTAGCTAAGTGCTTCTCTTGTCCCCCTCTTTCTGCAGGTATTTATGCCTCCAGCGCTGTAGAGTCTGGATTTGTGGTTGCACCTGCTGCCCCCCCTGCTCAACTGCCGTTGTTGCTATTATTGTTACTACTGTATGTTCTCCTTCCTCCTGCTCTCTGTCCATGGGGGGGCATGTACCTTGTACCTTTTTAAAACAGTGAGGGAAGGAGTTCATCACAGCATTAATAGTTATAGCATAACATACACGTGTGTCATTTTACAGAATAAATATGACGTTTTTTTAGACAAAACTACAATCCCTGTAAGATCCTGACAATATTTTTGGTTGTCAGGTCGTTATGTTATGAGTTATGCGTTTAGTTCCTCTGAAGAAGACGAAACTCTCCACAATTGAGTGTCAAAGCTAGCAAAACTGATTCAAGCTAATGAGTCAATAACGCAAATCAGACAAATTGAAATAAAAAATCAAGATCTGCCCTTGGCCCATTTTTTTTATGTACTAGCAAAAGATCAGAAGCACAAAAATCAAACCATTTTTTGTTTTTTGGTATCAGATTCATAAAGGAATAATGACATTTCTTAATTTTCCAATTTTACATTCTCCATTGAATTTGAAAAGAACAAATCATACACAGATTTGATCAGAGACGACACCAATAGGCCAGATTATGGATTTATTCTGTGTAATGAATTAATTGGTCCAACCATACTGTCATGTTGGGTTTATTTAGTTTAAATCCACAAGTCTTGTAGGTGTTTTTTGTAAGTGGTGCAGCTAACTGTCATTAACCTGCATTTCTTTTTGTATGTTGATGTTGTAATTGTGAAACAATATTATCTGAAGCTCATCATTCATAAGCACATTTCATACTTGTTCTGTTGTTTGCCCACAGAAAAATATTAAAATAAGAACAGATATTGTGAATTCAGCTGCATTCACTTACCCCTTGTGTGGTGTTCGGGTCTGTGGGACCCGTTTTCAATGTTTATTAAAAGAAAAATTATGCAATTAATTATTTTTTCAACCTCAGACTCATTGGCCTTGGCTCATTTTCTGTGAAGAACATATAAAAGAACACATTTTCAATGAATGCACTCTGTACACCCCCCTACACATTTATATTACATATGTGGTGTCCGGGTCCACTGGACCCGAGGGTAATAAAAGTGTGAAAATTGTAGGTGCTGTGTACTTTTACTCTGTCCTCCTCCTACCTGGGCCTGCTGTTAGTGTGTGTGTGTGTGTTCCTGCTATTACCACACAAGGTTGCAATATTGTTATATTTCAAGCATCGACACCTGTCTGCTCCCCGATTTCTGCACATTTTACCTTCTGTCTTGCGGGAACCTTTCTAGATTTTGTGTGGACCCAAGATGGACAGGAAGACACAGTATACATGTGTCAAGTGCAAGAAATCCATATGCAACACACACGCAGTAAAGCTCTGCCCCTCATGTGTTGCATAGGCTGCGTGAACAGGCTGTGTGTTGAATGGGGCTGATGTTGTGTAGACTGGCATGGATACTGTATCTGTTCAATGGGGTGCTGTGTAGACGTGTGTGTTCAATTTCTAATTAGGTTTTAGGAAAAATACATCAATAGTGATGAAAAACCTTGTTTCATTTATATTTGT
>JAVQJD010099433.1:0-31465 GCA_036023655.1 Nannoperca australis | reverse complement strand
ATATTTGGTTTGTTGAATTAAATCGAAATGTGCACCCACACACACACACACACACACACACACACACACACACACACACACACACACACACACATAAAACAGCTTTAACAGTGATCTCGATTAGCTGTTTAATAGCTACGCGTGAGCACAACTCTGCTAAATGTCATGATACAAACAGCAAAACAACGGCCTGGTTCCTGCACCACCATCACTCACCGTAGAGTCCGTCCTCTGGTGTCTGCGAGCCGGACAGAGACATGGTTGATCGCCGGGTGCTGGCTGGAGAGAGAGAGAGAGAGAGAGAGAGAGAGAGATGCTGACGCTGACCGAGGAGGACAAGCAGGTGCAAACGGGTTTCTTCTCTGTACGCTTTTCTCTCAATCACTCTTTGTTGTAGTCTATGAAGGACACTGGGCAACGACGCGTCGCTAATCCGCCTCCCCACCCCTCCCCCGATCCACCCCTCCCCTCCTCCCTCCCCACGTGTCAGGAGGGTGGAGGTAAACAAAACAAGCCGAGGGCTCAGCAGGTAAAACGCCACACCCGCAACAAGGTGCACGAGGCAGCAGCGAGTGCGCACCCTAAAAACGGTCCCTTTACCACCCTGTTCTTCTAAAGTGGACACAGGTCCAGCTCCTGTTTGCTCAAATGGAAACATTTTACATTTCTGATTTGCTAAAAGTTATTCGTGACAATCGAACACAGGAGTTACACCGTAGATGATGGTGTTGCATCAGCTATTGGGAGCTAATACAAAGCAGGAAAGATGAAGCATGGCCATTTTTTATTTAAAGATTAGGGATAAATAACATGAAGGATAAAGGTCATATTGAGTATTTTAATAATGAATTGTGTGTATTTTAAACATATAACCATCCCTGGCATGTGTTACAGTTGTCCCTCTATACAAGGACGGCATTTAAAATCAATTTTGCAACCTTCACCCAGTTCATAAAACCACATTAAAACATTGTTTCAATAGTAGACACATTAAGTTTATATTATAGCAAATTGGCTACTCTAGTGTAAATGTGGCTTTATTGATGGCTAATAAATCATTTTGGGTTTCCAGGTTTAGAGAAATCCCCCTGGCTTCTGTTTGCAGTTACAAATGATGGCAATTCATCCCAAAAATATTTCACACTTTCCATTAAACCATCAAGTCTAGAGTTATAGGCTACATTTGAAATCTTAAGTTGTTAATTCATGGATTTAGTTTTTTTTTTAAGGGTTAGTGGTTTGTCTACCGGATGAGCTAAATAACTATCTGAAAAGATAAATCAAGTGTCCTGCTGGAGGAACAAACGCCAGCCAGTAACCAGTTCCATTCATGTGATGAAGCAACCCTTTGAACAACATCTGGCAAATTTCCAGAAAAAGAAACTGAGGACACAACCTCAGTGTCCTTAATAACAGCTACAGCCCTGAACATGTCCCACAGATTAGTCTGCTATAATTAAAAGTTTATCTGTCTTGCAACTTCCATCATTTCTGATAATATACACAACCATTTCTTTTGCAGTAGAAAAAAAAGTTATGGTCACATTTTACTGTTTGTCTGTGAACATAAATATTTTCTTTAAAACATATAAAATAATAGCTGGATTAACAGTATTATCAGTTTTGCACGTGTGACATCATTTTATTGTCATGTGTGGTGTTAAAGCACAGAATCACCTTCCTGAAAAGTAAGTAAATAGCCGAAGGATGTACAACACAACATTTTTAAGGATGTCACATGTACAAGTAGATTCATTTTTAACTTAGTTTAACAAATGTGGTAGTTTACCTCAGATTTAGGACCTTTCGCCTGTTTAATGGACCCTATATATATGAACATTTATTCATTTAGTTCACTAACTCTTGAAACACACGTGTCTGTTTTTAACTGTTTTTTAAAGCAGTTTTTATGTTGCAATAAATCAAAAAGATACGTTAGATATGATACGAACAGAAAAAAAATATTTCAACAAAACAGTTGTGAATGTGTGGAGATTGGCCCGGGCTTACGTTAGATTCCCTGCCTGAATTATTATTTCAGCCCGGCTCTGCATACTGGCCCCCTCAACTCTACTGTAAAGTACTACACGTCATTTATTTGTCACATTATCGGATGGATAATGAGACAGTGGGCCCCTGGGGAACAGATATGCAGGCAGGGCTGCATCATTCTCAGCTGCTTTGCGTCTCTTTCAGAGACATTTTGCAAGTTAATCGTAACTCAAGTGCTGCTGTTGGTAGAAAACTACATCTGAACTTCAGAATTTTATTACAAAAATTGAAAGAGCCTGTCCTGTCCAAAGCATCCTGCTATCACAAATCTATATGGACTCATTTGACAGAGACCTACTCAGCTGTCTCTCTTATTGCTTTCCTAATTCAGAATCTGCAATAAGTAATCTCTATTTTTTTGGCCACTTGGGGGTAGCATAAACTTATTGTGAACACAACACTGACATATCACTTTGTAAGCTGACTTGGTTGCTAACAGTTGCTTCTTTACACACCCAGTAGTTACAAAGCAACATGATCATTCATTTGTCAAGTCGCATTTCAGACAACATGATGAATTTAAGTCCAATGTTCACTCTCTTTTAACTGTTCATATAGTCCAACCTGTTACTCTGTAACTCTGCATACAGAAAACTTTGGTTCACATCACAGATAGGGAACAATTTGTACTGAGACAGTTTGTAGTCTGCCGTCCGACAAGCTGCATAGGCAGGAGAGTACAGCGATGTGTGACTTTAAAAACATCAAATGAAATGGATGTTCATGGTTGCTGCAGCATCACTTTATCAGCATCGTATACCTGGAGAACATGTGAGAACTCAGTGATACATTTTTTAATGTGTTAGATTTTTTTTTGTATCTGTGTGGAATGATCCCTGTGGCCAATGATTAATGTATTTCTGTGACATTCCTTTAAGACTCTTGGCATCAGTGACATCAGCAGTGCACAGACTCAGTGCTGGATTTCATTCACGTAGCCAAGAGCAAACAGAGACATACCGCAGGAGGATGCACACACGACATGTATACTCATTGTCATAATGTTTTTACCCCTTTATTCTGATACTTACTAATAATTAACAATTGTGTAAACACAAACCAATGAGTTTCAAATTAAACATTTGAGGGAAATGTTTTTTCTTCTTTCCTGAATCATGTGCAAAGTGCATTGTAATGTAACCTTGCCTGACACTTTAAGAACAACATCACCACCTGGTGGAGAGAGAAGCACTGTCCTGAGGCAATTTCATCTACCAGTATCACAATTAAAAATTTCATATGTTACACACCTCCATACTGATTGAACTTCAGATCCTTTAAACTTTTTTCATAAACCACTTTCTATGACTTATTTCAGCTGGACAAGAAGACCAAGCATTCAAACGCAATGTATTGTTAGTGCCTTCTGATGCATGCCACAAACCTCTGTACTTTCACAGTGTATCTTCTACACCCATTTATTATGTTGCCAAGCAGCATTTCTCTTTTGACCTCCAGCCTTGTTTTGAGACAAGAGGACAGACACAGAAAGTCATTAATCGGCCCAGAAACAAAGCCGGAAAAGTTCCCTCATCCATCAAACGAACTTAAGATCTTTGACAATGTTCTGGGTCCGGCACAGACCAAAGAAGGAGACGCCAGCTGTACTTAGGTCAAATGACTGCCCACCTCGTTCATCCATCATGCTTGGAACTGAGATAGCAAAATAATAAAACCTTTTCAGGTAATGGCCACAGTTAGATCTCGCCATTAGGCACGTCCCCTATTCTACAACCTTGTATTAGGCTATGATTGATGACTTGATCTGAGTGTACATTAAAGGATCTGCTTAAAATTCCCCTTTTTTTACTCAGACATGAGGCTGATTAACGAGTGCCAAAGAAACTAGTGATGTTCTTTTAGCGGCTCTGTGGGAGCTGTGAAAACAAGATCTGATTGGCTATGTGCAGGAAGCTTTTATTATTTTTTATAAATAATAATTACATTTTCTGGGCTCACCCCGAGAGGATGGTAACTGATCCATGTGGACAACACAAAGTGAGAAAGAGAGAGGCAGAGATACAGAGATTTAAAAACAGCAGCTATGATTTGACACTTTACTCTGATTTGTAGGATAACGAGATGAAGAGTTTAAAGCCATGCTGGCAGCTTTGTGAGGCTGATGTATAGCTACAACAATCCTTTGAGCAAAAATGCAAACACCAGCATGCTAACATGCCCACGATGATTATGTTAACACGATGATGTTTTTTGGGTACAGGTATAATTCAGTTACTTTACTTACTTACTAATAGTTTACTACTTATTTACTACTTATTTAGTTAGTAATGTAGGTATAGGTTACCATGGTCGCCATCTTAGTTTAGCATGCTAACATTTGCTAATTAGCACTAAACACAAAGTACAGCTGAGGTGGATGGGGATGTCATTTGGTTTTGAGGATCACCAAAGTTGTTACAATTCATCCTAAAAGGGATGTACCAAGTTTCATAGCAATCAATCCAATAGTTGTTAAGACATTTCACTCGAAACCACAACTTTTAACCTAATGGTGGCGCTAGAGGAAAAGTGAGAAAATCTCTCTGGGGACCATGAATATATGTTCAATCCATCTAATAGTTGTAGATCGTAGACATTTCAGTCTGGACCAAAGTGGTGGATTAACTGACCGTCGGACCGAGTAACAGACAGACAGTTCCATGTTTTTGTTAGAAATTAATTTTCAATGATTCAGGCACATTGACACCAATAAAATAATATTACAGTGATAATGTTTGCGAGCTAATGAAAACCGTCTTGTTTTCAGCTTTGCAACTATGCATTTTTCAGATAATCCATTAGGGATTATTTCCAGCTCTTAAAGCTTATAAAGCTAATATTGTTTTAAAGGGTCATTACTGTAAGCAATTATAAATTAAAATTTTGTCTAGGAAATGCAAAAAAATCAACAGTATTTAACTGTATATAACATTCTTATTGTGACCTATTAGCATTTTATCTCATGAAGCAGCATGCAGACAGCTACTGTGTCTGTGCCTGAAAGTCTCTAAAACTATAAAGAACTGCTTTTTAGCTCTACGAAGATGCCTCGACTCTCAGAACACAACTCCACTTTAATCACAAGTGGGACAGTTGAGGTGGTGGAGAGCTTCAAACATGCTCAAAAATATAATGGACAATAAACTAAACCCCACCTATAAACACTGGCAGCAGAAACTCTTCGTCGCCTGTAAACTCAAGGTCCTCTCTGTAGTCGGTAGTCTCCGCCTGTTTGGAAGCCTCAAAGTCTGTCCTCCTTTCATTTTCCTCCACTGCTCCATCTGCTGCTTCACCATGCTGACAGTCTCCAACAGCCACAAACATGCATTGATTCTAACATCACTTGTCTTTCAACTCTCACCGCTGTCACAGTCATGAACATGACCCTGAACGCCCAACCAATGCGTCACTATGCTTCAATCCATCTGCAGGTGCAGATCCTTGGGCCTGATCCTGAATAAGTTTGCACAGACAGACATTAGTTTTTATGTTAATCCATATTTTAGATGTATGGGGACTCCATGTTTCACTTAGCAATAATATCTAGATAACATACCATTGCTTTTTGGAACTTGAAATTGCTTTGTGGATCTGCAATCAATCAATCATGTTGTATATGATATATGAAACATCACAAGGTGGAAGGCTGTTATAACACGAAGCTTGTGAAGGGTCCCATCAAACCCTCTGCAGATATATTTTGATCACTGAGTGCTCACCACCACTATGTGTAAGGATTGTGAATGTAAAATATATGCAAAGTTGTGCATGCACTGAATGGAATATGCTTAATAGCTAAAACACTTGACTCTGTTCATATGTATACTCCATGTATTCCATAAGTATATCCCATTATATATCAATATTGCAGCAGATGGCCGTTCCATTCAGCTCCTACTACTGTAAAGTCATTGTGCTCTTTCCATGAAATTATATTTGAAATCCATTTAAATGAAAGTGTAAAAGTAGAACATCTGAGAGATGTAAAAACAAGATTCACTGGGGTGTTAATGTAAGTCAGATAGAGAGAGAGGAGATAGAAAAAGATAAGTGATCAGAGCTGATAAAATGGGATGAGATGTCTCAGCCTTTAAGGCATTTAGATGTAGACTTTATCTCTCTATCTCCGCTGTATGGAGTGGTTTCTACAAACCAGCCTCAGGTGACAACAGGCAGTGCAGTGATGGTGGGGTCCACGTACAACAATAAGAGAAATAAACAAATCAATTTTTTCTAGTCATCAAGTCTGGACAAAAACAAACAAACATATTCTGCATGCTCGGAACTTCACACAGAAGACAGCCTGAGCAAAAAAACGTGATTAATTTAATACAGATGGTGTTTTGCTTTTTAATTTGCATGCACAAGTGCAAACACTTACGCATATTAATTTTAAGAGGCCTGAAAACAGTGAGCGGTTTAACCTTCGATGACTGTGAATCTCCCTCTGCTTCAGAGGGTCATTGTCCATGTGTCTCTATTATCCTGCTGGTCACGGTTCCCCGGCTCTGCCACCGCTCATATGGGAGATATCTGTAGAATAATTCTACCTGTCTGTTCCTATCTCATTCTCCCTCCTTCTCTCCCCCTTCTTCTTCCCTCTGTCTATGCATGACCTTTCTGCATTCCTCTCCAGCTGACCGTGGTGTCCTGTCAGCTCTTTCCTTTTCCTCACCTCACACTACTAGCTGCTCTCTACCATCACCCCACTAAACCACCCCGTGCCCCTCATTACCACCCCCTGCTGACTGCTTCTTCCCTCCCTGTCCCTTGGTTCCGCCCCCTGGATCACTTTGCTCCCCTCTCTCCTCCCCTCTCCTCCTCTCGCTGTTTTCCTCTTTGCCCTCTGCAGCTGTACATACTCTGCTTTTTAATTAGACCGACTCACTAGCTCCACCTCCCTCTGCCTCCTACTCTCCGTCCCACACTCCTCCCCCCTTCTCCCTCCCTCCCTTTGCTTACAAGGATACAGGGGCTTGCATGGCGACACGGAGAGGGGGTCATGATGGAGAGACGCAGTGAGAAAGGGGGAGAGAGGAAAAAGGAACAAGACAGGGAGAACTGAGAGGAACATCTGAGAGGATAACTGCCTGTTTGCTCACTCTTGTCTTCTTGCTCCCCCTCCTGTCCATTCACTTCCACTCACAGCACAAACGCTCAGACAGCTAGGTAGGCACAGCGGAGCTCAGAGCTCTGAGGGATGGAGAAAAAGGTTCCCACGTGAAAGGCATGAATCCACAGAAGAAGAGGAGGGTGAGATAGAAGAAGACACAACCAGAGAGGAAAGGAGAGAGAGGTGAGGAGGAGTGGAAAGAGAGACAAGAGAGAGAGGAGCAGATGGACTCTACATTAGAGGAAAGGAAACGGTGTGAACCTCACCGAGCAGCAGTGACAGAGAGGTGGGAATAAAAGAAAACATGAACGCCAGAGGGATGGAAGAATGGGCTGAAGAGACGTGAAGGAATAGCAGAGAAGAGGAGCGAGCGTTTGTGGGAGAAAGAGACAACACAGAGGGAAACAGGAAGAGAGAGAGAGATGTGGTATGTGTGACTCAGTTCTGTGTCCTGATGGAAGATAGTACAGCAGTCTCCCCATCAGCCTTCTCTCAGCATCACCATAGAGATAACAAAGTGAGACAGATCAGAGCTGAGACAAGATTTAAAAGCATCATAGAAGTATCTGTTTTTATTTTGTGCAGTGGACATTAGCAACGAGTGTCTTTTACTTATTGTTTTGTTTGGACTCTTTTTACATTCTGCTGAATCGTGCAATGAAAAGAAAGGCAGTGTGTGTCCTTGCATGTGCGCGTGCGCACACACACACGCATTCATAGATTTTGTTTATGTGTTTGGCAGGTGAGTGTGTGTGTGCATGTGCACATATTTATTCTGACAATGGGGGTGTGTTCATGTGCTCACAGTGTGCCTGTGTTTGTGTGTGTGAAATCAAGCGAAATGGGATTGTGCGTGTGTGTTTGGTTACTGGGATTTGCCTTACTGCAGGTGTGGGAGTTATTTTCTGAGATTGTGCAGCTTTATGAGAAGCTTTAAAGAGTGAGGAGCTTAGATTGGTCTGTCAATGATGTAGCTTTGCAGATTCCAGCAGCGTGCCTTCGTTGCATATTTGTCACGAGAAGGAAAGTGTGTGTGTGTGTGTGTGTGTGTGTGCATATGTGTGTGTGTGTGTGTTGGAGGGGGGGGGTGGGGGTACGCATAAAGTTTGAACAGCAGGAGGAGGCACTGAGTGAGGGAATTCCATTTGTATGGATCTGTGTGTATGTGTGTGTGTGTGTGTGTGTGTGTGTGTGTGTGTATAAGCAGAGTCCAATACATGCTGTTCTGGATTTATGAGCATTTAATTTTCAGGTAATGTGTGAAATTGTTAATGCATTTCAATAAAACTAATGTCTGTAACATTATCATAGCACATATAGGAGTAATAGTTTATTCTCGTTTCCACATCTTACATGTTTCTCAATTAACTCGTATTATAGTAATCTTGTCACTGACACGCACGATTCAAATGTAACTGCACGTGCGCTCTCACACGCATGCATGCACGCCATTGAATACACATGCATGCAATCACCACGCACAGGTGCACATTTGCACACACACACACACACACACACACACACATTTAATGTGTGAAGAAATGCTGCGCTGTTAATCCTGCCTGTCGCCGCACAACTCTCTCCTCTTGTTCTCCCACTCCCTCTGCTCCACGCTACAGTGTATTTCCCTTTTATCTTATCTCATCAAACGTGTCTTTTAAGGGGACAGCCATCTCCATCTCCCAGCTTCCTCTTTTCTATCTACCATTTAATCCTTTTTCTCACTTTGCTTATAAATCTGTCTTCCGTCTCCGCCACTTAATTTTCTCTCTTTACCCAACAGAAGTTATTATACTTACATATACTCTAATACTTTTTACACGCTCTGAGAATCTGTGTTTGCTGGCCAGGTGTTTTTGTTGGACTGACAGCGGCTTGGCTTTATAGGTAACACACTATGAGGCACTCTTGGGACATTAGTTTGGACAGGGACATTGCAGCACGACAGCCCAGCAGAGAGTAACCCCCAGGGAGCGGAGTGCGCTGTACGTATTTACATGTAGCGTGCTGCTGCGCATTGGACACGTCAGTCAAGCCACCTGTTCTGTTTTGCTGCTAATATTTCACACAGAGGCCTTTGGGACATTTAACCTCTCTGAATCCCGTGGCAGAGTGGAAGAGAAAGACACAAAAGCTGCAGCATAAAAGAATTAACTAGCCAGAGAAACAAGACAATTAGGCTGCAGAATGCACCCAAGTAAACAGTGTTTACTATGGCTTTCTTTCACAGATCCTCAAATTTGCTCACAGTTGGCTAAGTATGCTTATCACAATCCATTGGCCTACATATAGGGATTTCATATTAGGCAGAGGATTTTGGTCAAAGGAGGACAGATGGAACAAATCATTTCTGGCACTAAACCTCAAAAAGTTAGAAGTCATCCATCCTTCAAGGAAAGTGGAACAAGTAGGGTGGCCACAGTATCCTGCTTAGAAAGGAGCTGGCCAGTGACTGCAAGCTGACATTTCTGCATGTTTGTGTGACAGTGCCTGTGATGTTTAACCTTGAAATGTTTGCATGCTGTGCTGTTACATGAATAAGAGAGAGAAGGTTTGTCTCGCGAAGAGAAGTCTGGGAACAGTCCTGAGATACCGAGCATCAACGTTTTCCCAAACGACAAGTTATTTACAATAAGATGTTGCATTTATTGTGTCTGTCAGAAAATCAGAGACTCAACGTTATATAAAAACAAACCAGCATGGAGTGCACAATCTTTTCCAAGTATTTTGTGTAGATTTCATTGGGGCGTAGAAACCTCTTTAGCGTGCTTCCTCTGTACTGCCGCCTACCTCTCTGAATTTGTCAGTGATTTACATAGTACTGAGTGAAAAGGAAACAGCAGGACTATCAGGATAAAACCTCTTAGCTAAAAACATACATGCTGAACTGACCTGTACTCTCTTAAACCTGCAATAACTGATTTATTTTGGAAAATAGTGGGTTATTTACATATCTAGCATTTACAGAGCAACGTTATCATTTATTTGGATCATGTTTCTGGCCACCGGATAAATGTAAGTCTTAACTCTGTTTAAGCTCTGACAATGGTCTCTGCCAACATGTCTCTTTATAGAGCGCTCCACTGTGTTCACCTTTTAGCTGCTAACTGTGTCTTTTATATTGTTTTTGACTACAGCTGCAAAACTAAAATACATGTTAGCACGTACTTGTGTAGGAGCGCATGAAAGAGAGAACCTAGTGGCTACTGTAGCTCACTAATAGCCAATGACGACTTCTAAACTGTTGTTTGTCCTCAGAAAAAGAGATTTATTTTTTATTTAATAAAAGATTAAAGATTTATTTATGTGTACAGTCTTTTGTAATGTAACGTAAGTTGGCATCTTGAGGTAAAATGTACCTTATGGCACTTCCATTTTTGCTTCAATGCTCAAGGTGATAACTTTATTTTGGTTTGTATACACGGATCATTTGATGCATCTACTGCAACTAGAGCCTGGTGAAATACGACTTGCTGTGATGGCTGACTGTAACTGGCCAAATTGGATGCCAGTACATCAGTCATAAACAAACAGACCAGTGTTTACGGTCTTGCTGTGTCTGACAGGAATAACAATGGTTGAGTTCACTGTGTTGCCTCGGATATGTAATGAATTAAGTATTGTAATTTAATTTGTGTTTGTTTAAGTAATTTAATTTACCGTTAAGCATGAGCAGGCTTAAGATTTCATCAGTCAGAGGCAGCTAACTCAGTAACACTCCAGCTCTGGGTATCAGCAATGAAGGATATTTTTTCTGAACAGCAGATCCCAGACCAGTGAATATGATACCTTTACTTGCTTTACTTACGTGCTTTACTTTACTTATTCCTTTGTAATTTGTTAAAGCTAAGTTGTGATTGACTCCTGCTTCAGCATTACTTATGTATGCATGTGGATCTGTTTACATGAAAATCTTTGTTCCCACAAAGTCCTTTATGGGCTTACAACTGCATTTTTTTATGTGCTTGCTGGTTTTATTGTATCAAATTAAACGAAACATCCGCCCGTTTGAGACATTGCTGTGCTTTGCTGCACGCGATGCTAACCCAACAAAATATTCATCTACAGGCAACTCTAAGGAGTTGGAGATCTCTTTGGACAAGAATGCAAACACCACAAAGGCTCCTGCACTTTGCATCTGTTCTGTAAGCTGACTGTGTTGTAAATTCCACTGACAGAGTGCAGGTATAACTCTTACTCTTCTTTTTGCTCACAGGGCCAAAAACTGATCATATAGCTTTTCTTAGTTCCTCTCCAGTTCCCCCTTAAATGCCCTGACACGCTGATGCTCCTGATTTACCACTTCACTGAACCCTAACCATGACATTTCCTCTGCTGCCAGGGGTTGTTCCCTCCTGCTTTGCTCCCTGTCCCCCTACCTCTGCCTGTCTGTCTCCCCCCGCCTCTTCTCCCTCCTACTTATTCAGATTCCTACTCCTCTCAGTTTGCTATGTGTCTCATAGCATCTCTAAATATAACCAAGCATGTCTACCTCCTCTCCTTCCTCTTCCTCTCTCTGCCTCCTCTTCATCTCAGTCCTGTCTGACAAATTTAAGCGTGCCTAGACAATCCGATCTGACATGCCTTTACATAACAATTCAATCCACAGCACCTTCCACCTCCTCAGCACAGTGAGACCCAAAGGTGTCTTATTGGCATGGATGCAATTCTCAACATCCCTGAAAGATTCCGAATATTATTAGATCTGCGCAACCAGAGTCTTGGCTTCTTGTATTTTTTATGCATCAGATATGTTTCTCAGAGTCAGCACGGCTTAGCACAGGGAGATCAGATGTGACCTTAGCATTATCATCACACACACATACACGCACACGCACACACACACACACACACACACACACACACAAACACACACAGCCATAAAACCACACACAGGGAAGAGGATATAAGCCTATATTCACAGTAAAGCCTCCTCAAAGAGGTAGCCAGCTAGCAAGGAGGCTGTTGTAAATCTTAAATAATAACCGCAAAGAGTTACAACCCTTGCTGGCATTATGCTGTTGCACACCTTCCTCCTCCTGCCTGGTGATTTATCTTTTGTCTGCCAATAAAGCTCAACATGAAAATGTCACATGTGGGATAGAGCTGGCCTCAGTCACAGGAGTGAGCCCATGCAGCATTAAGAAGGTCTGGATTCATTAAACTGTCAGCGTAAATTTTGATCCGAGGGTAGTTTGGAGACCGAGAGGGAGGAACGTTAGATAAAAAGAGGCAGCGGGAGAGATTGCGGTGGTGCAAGTGGTGGTGGAGGAAGGAAGAAAAATGCGAATGACAGGGGTGGAAAGAAAAAAGGAGAGGGGCCAGATGGACGAAAGATAGAAAGAAGGATCAGGATGACACCACATAGAATGAGTAAGGGTAATGGTCCTGCGACGGGTGGATGAAACTCTGTCAGGGTGAATGCTGAAAGTAGAGCGCTTTTTATAAGAGATGGGAAGGAAGACGGGACGACTGGTGTGAAATCGGATATTAATTAGAAAAAAGTGGGAGTAGAATAAAAATTACACTCACACTATTTTATCTAGGGATATTTAAGAAAGAAAATGATCAAGGTCAAATGGACAGTGTAGATCAAAGCAAGTCAATACTGTAATAGCCTATGTTATAGATACACATTTGCTTTTATTTTTTGGCCGCTGTTGTGCTGGAATCATAGTTAAACCGTTCATTTGTATACACTGCATTGATAAGAAAGTAAAATGGGAAGGAATCCCGTGGTTTGTTTCAAAATCCATTATTGTATCTGAGTGTGTATGGGTGACATTTCTCCTCAAGGCTCATGTCTGCTGTGACTTTAATCATAATTTATCCTAATAACCATGTTTTTAAATGGGTTGACGGTGGGGGCGCGGTTGTGACAAAGATCCTCCTCTTCAGAGCTGCAGGAAGAACGAGAGAAAGGGAGGAAAAACAGTGGACGTAAATAAAAGTGGCAGTCCCTCGGGTATCTCTCTCCTTAAATAACCTGGGAGCTGTGAAGGAGTCACTAATTACCCCTCCCACAGAGGAGAGGGGAACAGAGTAACGGCCAGTCACACTCGCACACAAAATTAGCCCGGGCCTGTCAGTGTCAGAGGCAATCACAAGGAGATAACAAGGCATGGATCCATAGATTGTGTAAGCAAATGACAGCATCACGCTTGACTGCCAGTGCTCAGAGAGGAAATGTACACACACACACACACACACACACACACACATATATATATATATATACGTATTTACATATATGTACACGTATCAAGGCCATAGATCATCAAAAACAGGCTGCAGAATCAGAGTGACGAGAACATACTACTAAATACAGTGAGGCAGACAGACTGTCACACAGTGACCAGATGAATCAGAAAGGATGTCACCATGGCAGATCATCAAGCACTGATAACAGGGCCACAGACTGGAGGAACATGGAGGAAAAGAAAAATCTGTAAGACACACGCATATGAGGAACACGATAACAAGATAACAAGAATTCACTACAAGAATAATAGTGAATTCCACCAGTACTGCTGCTGCTGCTGCCACCGCTACCACAACACAGCTACTTTTAACAGTGATGTTAGTAATACCTACATGCATACATACAACAGACAGACATTACATTTAAAAAAGGGAATCGTGGAGAGAGGACAATCAAATACACATAAAACATAAGTATCCCCTTTAGCCAACGTGAATAGGCCTTAATTACAATCTCTTTTCACTTGTTTTGGGTGGATATTATTTTATTGCTGATGATATACCCAGTGTTTGTTCATATACCCTGTTTATCTTTTGCCACCTACATCCTTTCATTACTTTTTCTGAACTGATTTTTTCAATAGATGCCCATCTTATATCTTCCTCATTATCCAGACGAACAAGCACATTGTGTTTCATTGAGAATACAATGATATGGAAACAATTACAGTCTCTTACTCCTCTTCTTTCTCTCTTTGTCTTTCTGCTCTCTTTAGGAGCTTACACTGTCTTCAGCCATGAGAGAATGAGTCACTGGGAGAAGAGCTAAGAAAAGAAAGAGAAAAAGAGTGATAAAATCAAACGGAAGGGAGGGAGAACAAAAGTTGAAACAGATAGGCCATTATGGGGAAGTACGCCGGCCCATCCCATACTTTGGCCATCCAATCTTCTGAGGACCCAGAGGACAAAGCAGGTGGGGAAGGAGGGGTTGCCAAGTAGACAAGCCAATGTGATGGACACAGAAAAAATGGGCAGGCTGCGTTCCCTTCCTACCTGCTTGTTTGCCGGTAACCTCTCTGGCCTCATCAAGAGTTCATCTCCCTGGAAAGTTAAAGAGAAATGGGAATACGGAGCAAAAGTGCACAATTTTTGAGGACATGGAGCAGTATGGACTCTTCTCACATGCTCATTTTACAGATTATCTGATGCTGCATATATTTATTTTTGTACAAAGGTAAGAGTAAAGACCCATAAGGTTCTTTGGGTTAGCATTTATCAGAGTGATCTATACTTAATTTTTAATTGATGTGCTTAATATTACTACACCTTGAACTGTGAATATGGTAATCTGTCATTTCTAGAGGACAATCTTAGTTGCAAAGGAAGTCCTTGGTGTATAGATTTGAGATAACCTGAGCAGCTGCACACACTCTATCTATAAAGACACAGCTCTATCTTCATTCTGTTCTGTGATGAAACTGGAACTCAGTCAATCAGTTGTACAGATCTCTCACTGTTATGATGAATATACAGAAAAAGGGAATTCACTTTCCTTGTTGACGCACTAACACAACTAGGCCTTCACAACATCAAACTGCCTGCAGAGCCTGTGGATGTTGGGGGAGCGAGAGAGACAAGAGAAATGGTGAGCAAAGAGCCCAACCACTTGCTCAAAGGCCAAACCAACGGCAAGAGCACCTTGGCCGACAAGCTGCCTGGGACAATGACTGTGCGCTCTGTGCTGCTCAATCGAGACTCCCCAGACATTGAGAGCCGCCTCAAGCGGCGCCGCAACCGTACCCACCAGGTCCGCTTCAAAGACCTGGAGGATGGCAGCAGCAGCAGTGGCAACAGTGGGACAGGAGAAAACAATAGCCATCAGAGGCCTGCCACAAATTGTGACAGCCCTCATCCTCTTCACAAACACAGCAGCAGGTCTCCACAGCCATGGACTGACAGGGATGGGCCACGGACTGAGGGTCTACCTGGCCAAACCTCTGTGGTGGGGGCTGTGCGTGGAGACATGGCAAGTACTATAGAGGTGGTGGCGGCTTTTTTAGCCAGGGCCCCTCCTCATCCATTGACACCTGGTCCTACACGTCGATGCTGGGCACCACCACAGACTAACTCCCTAACCTTGCCAATGACACGCAGGCCCAGTACGAGCACCAGCACAGCCATCCAGACCTCTCCATGCCTGAAAAAGCCCCAGTCCCTCTCATCCACACACACTCGTAGCCACAGTCTTGGGGACTCAGTGGGTGTGGATGGGGATGACGAACATGACTCTCAAGATGAGTACCTTACACACAACCATGTGTTGTTGCCTGGGTCCAAGGACCAGAACAATCCTTCTGGACCTGGGGATCGAACAGTGGTGGAACGGAGGTCTAAAGCCTCCAGGACAGACATTAAATCAGCTGTAAGTGTGGTAAAAAACTCAAGGCACAGCTGCCCCCCTGCAGTTCTTCTCAACACTGAGCCATGTCACTGTTCCTCTGTATCCTGTCGAGATGGCCCCAAGCGTCAGGGAAGCAGCACTCCCTCTGTGGTCAGGAGGAGAAAGCGGCTGAATAGGACAACAAGTGATCCTGGAAAGGAAGTGCACTACTGCACAACTCTTACTCAGACTGAAAGCCCCAGGCCATCCCCGCAACCCTCAAATATCAAAATCTGTACCACTCAAGTTCAAACTGAGAACCCTTCCACACCTCTAAATTCAAAGTATTGCACCACCCAAAGTCAAACTGAGACTCAGCATAAGTCTTTACCTTTGAGTGCCAAACAATGCACAACTCAAATTCAAATCACCAACACTGCTCCAAGCCTACCTCCAACTGCTGAACAGTGCACCACTCAAATAAAAACAGACTCGCCCTGTCATTCTCCTCCAAATAATCAACCTTGCACTACCCAGACACAAACTTGCAGCCCCTGTGCTTCCCCACCACCCAGCTCAATGAAAATTCAATCTGAGAGTCCTGTATCCCCAACTGTAACTCAAGAACCTCCCACCACCCAAATATCTACTGTGCCTTACTGTACCTCTCCCCCACCTACAAGTGCACCAACACAGACCCCTGAACACAGCGCTAAGCTGCAATGCTCTTCTCCAGCCAAGCCAGCTTACACCACCCCACCTCCATCTATAGCACTGTCCATTCCCTGCTCCACTTCTGCACCTACTGTTGTCCAACACCCTATCCCATATTATACTGTGGTGTCACCACCAACAACCCCCAGCACTGCTGTTGTCTGCTCCAGTCCTTCCTCAACTGCACCACCATGCCCCACCCAAACCTGCACCTCCCCTATCCCTAACATAGTATCATCAGTTCCCCTAACCTGTTCCAACCCTACCCCAACTATAACCCCCAATGTAACTCCCTCTGACCCCACCAAAAATCCAGCTACTACCCCAAATGCAACAAATCAACCACTACACAATGCACCAAACGTTACAAATCCAACACCCTGTACCTTTGTAACTCAAACTGCCTTGTCTTGCACGTCCATATCATATTACTCTACCACACATCCAATTGGTCCACATGCCCCTCACCCAAATTCTACATCACCTTCTTATGCCACTGTCATACAAACTGTATCTCATTGCAACATCCCATGTCAAGCTCTGCAAAATACCTCTTCTGCAAACACAGGCATAACCCCCTACACCTCCCCAGTCCCCAAACTAAAATCTTGCACTTCCCCGCCTTTGCTTGTGAAAACATATGCGTCCACTCTTCCAAATGCACAACCATGTGTGACACCAACTAAAGCTGTTCCTTTGTACGCTTCCACATTTCGTGCTGCACCACCATACACCCCCCCCTCTCAGGCCCCCTACAATGCTCAGGATAAGAGGGGCATTCGACTTCCACCTCCTCCCCCACCACCTCCACCTTACACACCACGCAAAAATGGAAGTGATCCACCAGTTCCTGCAATCCGAACACCCATGCTCAGGGCAGACAGCAGGGGCAGCAAGAAAGATAAAGACAGGGAAAAGGAGAAAAAGGAAGACATAAAATGTACAGACTCACCCAAGCTCTGTGAGAGAGCCAGCTCTCTGAAGCACAGAGCTCAAACTCCGCCAGTCGCTGTGATGAAGGGAGAAAAGCAGTCTTCCTCCTCCTCTCCTGCCAAGGCTTGTTTTAAGTCCAGCTGTCTCAGCTCAGCCCAGGCTCAGCTTGGGGCACTACACAAAATGCTCTGCTCAGGAGCCAACACCAGACCCAGCACCCCCAACAGTCAACACCCACTCCCTTCAAACCAGCAGGGTTGCTCTGGAGCCAGGGGGTGCTCTGCTTCTGGGGAGCAGCCTATAGCTAGGCCCCTGACTGCCACCCAGGCTGACACACTAAGACAGGTCCAGGAAATTCTGGGAGGGTTGGTGTCTGGGGCCAGGTGTAAACTGGACCCATCCAGGGTGACAGAAAAGCTCCTGAGTCCCAACGGACCACTGCATGATATTCGTAGCCTGCAGAACCAGCTCCATAGCTTGGAGGGGGTCCTGGAGACCAGCCAGAACACCATTAAGGTCTTGCTGGATGTCATTCAAGACCTTGAGAAGAAGGAAGCCGAGAGAGACGGGTGAGGCAATATTTCATTTTGGTTGGCAGTAAACATTGTAAGAATGAAAAGGTAATGCCCTGCACACTGACTCCAAACTACAAATCAATTTTAATCACCAATGTTTTGAGCTAAATCAGACCTTTGTCAGGTCATGATATGTATTATATTATATAATGGCATGCTTACCATATTACTATAAGATTATTAAAATCCAACTGCTGACATAAGTTGATCTGAAGACTTTTCACACTTGCATTTAATTAGCCCGTGTCTAATTTTGAATGTGGCCAATCCATCGACACAGAGTGGGGGCCAAAGAGAGAGCTCCTGTAAGAAAATGCAGGGTTCGCAATGTAATGTGTTATCCAGCAAGGTGCTGCAGTGGCCAATCAAATAGCGTCTAATAAACCTTTTCAAGACATGGATCCGTTGTGTTTCACCATTAATCTGAAGAAACACGCCCAATGCCTCTTGCAATGTTTTAACATGGGATTTTTTTCAATCTTAACGCCCGCTAAGCCTTTAGAAAGGCTAGCTTAACTTTGTTTCATACTAAGGCTGCGTGGCCTGGCAAAAAAGTTAACAATGTTTCACTTTGTCACGACACAATGAAGCTTAATTTGGCAAGACGCTGAGATGGCCAGTCAAATATCTGCAAGCGTTTACCTTGCTATCATCATGACAAAAAACTAAATGATTGCTCTTGTGATAACTTACCAGAGATATGAAATCCTGTTGTATAGTATTATATACTGCTCCTCAGTGTTTTGGTGTCTGATAAGCCTTCAAACTCATACATCTACTCAATCCAGCCTTCCTGCATTGTATTTAATTCTCACCACCTCCACTTATGTTATTTTAATGCATGGCCATTTTCCAGGAATGTTCAGGAACAAAACTCAAAAATCAGACCCCAAAGTGTCTTCGGGGACACAATTTAGGTACACAGTAACCATGTCAACACAATTTGTTCTGACAATGAAAGTCTATCTTAACTGAATTGATGTGAGAACTGTTGCTAAACTCAATTCACACAAAATGATCTTAACCATGTGTGTTTGGTGATAACCTCAAAGAAGTCAGGGATAACCACGCTCTGGAGCACGGTTTAGTATAAGGCTTCACACTTGCATATGTTAGCCCAAGTGTTAACTTGAGTTAGACTATTCCTGGGTCAACTTATATCACATTTCACAATAGAAAGGTAAAAAATGTACCCCAGGTGTTTAATTTAAGAATTTCACATTGTAGAGTAAAGTAGATGGCCTTGGATCACAGTATTATTCTTTGCACCACATGTCCAAGGTGGTGTTCAAAGGTAGCGTTAACAGTAGTGTGAAATGCTGCATAGCCCAAGGTTAAATCAAGGGTTTTGTGTGAGTTTAAATGTAGTGTGAAAGCCCTGGGCCAAAAGAGGAGCCATCCCACATTTGATGTTGTAAATGTGAAATGACTGGAAGATAATGGAGCTGTAAACCCAGGGCTAACGGGGGCTCTCAGCCCAGGGCCAAGTGTAGTGTGAAGAGCCATCTGGTAAGATGTGGCCAACTTTAACATTCAGTCTTCTGTTAACCCATGTGAAATTAAACAAAAATACTTAAATAGATAGATAGATAGATAGATAGATAGATAGATAGATAGATAGATAGATAGATAGATAGATAGATAGATAGATAGATAGATAGATAGATAGATAGATAGATAGAAAGATAGATAGAAAGATAGAAAGATAGATAGATAGATAGATAGATAGATAGATAGATAGATAGATAGAAAGATAGAAAGTAAGGAAGAACAGGGAGAGAGAGAAGAACAAACAGTGGGACTACTTACATTATGAGTGCCTGGTATTTTGGAGACCTGGAAAGTAAATGTCAGCATGTAGCCTAAGTGCCTGCTGTTTTATTCCCAGACAGTTAATTTCTCAAGTGAGAATCTTGTCCTCTCCACACAAAAACAAATGAGGGGCAGACATGATAATGTGATCACAGCTTTGCACTAAAAGATTGTCTCTTCTCTTCTGGAATGGAGGAGACCACTGGGTTGTTGTAGGCAGATTATTCTCCAAAAAGGGGAAATCCACAACCCAGTGGTAAAAACCTCGCTGCATCATGTGCTGTGAATATTACAGATAGATGGTTGTTGTGCCTAAGCTTTGCTGTGATGCTGCTCCTCTATTTATAGCCAGTCCCGGCATTGTAAGCATTGTAAATACTTTGGCAACAAAGCTGTGTGGACAGAACACAATGTAAATTTGGTGAGAATGAGAAGGCAAGAGATACAGAAGTGGCTAAAACAGCAGGGTGACCAATAGACAGAGAAATAGAAATACCAGATTTAGACAGAAGGCAGGGAAGCGTCTGTCGTTATTTTTATGATGTCAGTCATGCAACTCTCAATCTCGATCTCAATCTCAACTCGCGATAAAGAATTGATGTCATGTCAGACCACAGGGAGCCGTTTGGGAGCTTGGTTTCACCCATTTTGCAGCAGCTCTTTTCTCATGTTTGCATGCAGCAGGTGGGGAAAGATAGAAATCAGCATTTGTTCATGTTGGTGGTTTCAGATGCGCCATGCCTCTTAGTGTAAACCCTTTACCATTCTCATCAAGTCTTTAATTAATCTGCTTCCTACGTTATAAGCTGCTTAGTAATTTCTCCCGCCTTATCACACCAAAATAGTACATGATGCGGGGACGAGAGAACTCTTGGATAGGAAACGATAAACACGGATGGATGTGTGTCCACGAATCCATGGAGAGGCTTGACTGATATCTGAGCAGCGTAATCCAAATCACACTGTTAACACTAATGCCAACACTATACTTTGCAGACATTTGAACATGTGACTGCACGGCCTCTTGTCTCATAAAGTGACATATCTTGCATGTTCCAGTATAAGAATTAAGTGATGGGGCTAAGTCTAATACATGCAGACTTGACTTTTACCTCATAAGCATTATTTTATGCCTGGAGTGATATAATGACTCATGGTTTACGTAACAGCCTGAGCCTGTTGGAAGGGGTATCGTTCATTAAAAAATGATCATGGGTGATTTCAGAGAGGAGATTGGTATATTTGCAGGGATGTGTGCCAGAAATTCGTTTCAACAAGGGAAATGATAACCTGAATATGTCTTTGTGGGCTCACACAAACACACACACACAACGTCACTCTTTTACCCCTGATATGTCATCTCTGCGCTTCTCAACAGAAGACATTCCTACAGGACCGGACAGGACATTGAGAACTGTGGGACCTGCAGGGACTGTGCCTGCATCATCTACAGGTACGTGGATAGACGTGTCCCCCTGTGAGCGTGAATTCCTGCATATTTATCGCTTGTTTTACAAGAGAGCGCAGTGCGTGTCTCGGTGCACAGTTATGTGCATCACGCTGTCATTTTGAATCACATCAGTTTTGAGAGTTCAGTTTTATGGCTTGGTAGGATTGTCGTTCTGCTCTGTGTGACAGCACAGCCGGATGCAGCACTCAGAGTACGGCCACTCATTGCACAAACACCGCTGCAGGTTTGATCACTGAACACAGTTTTAAGATATTTACCAAGACTTATCACACACGCTCTCTCGTGCTCTCTCATTCTCAGATTTAATGAGGTGAACAACAACACAGACTTCCTCCCTTCTCCTCTACACATTTTTCGACTCTCCTTATCTCTCTTTTACACACAGAGATGCACACAGGCACACAGTGTCAAATACAAAACACCTACAAACACACACACACACACACAGAGTTACTGCATAATCATTCCGCTCTGAGATTTGAATTGAAATCAATCAATTAACAAACAGGATTTCACACTTTACAGGAGGGTGAAGAAAGGCAAAAAGAAAAGTGTGGATTGCTATGAAATTGAAATCCCTGTCTCTTAGTGGTAAATATCAAAACAAGGGTTATTAGTAGAAGAACAACATCTTGCAGAGGAGAAGGTGTTGAGAGAGAAGAGGGATGTCATTCAGAGTGCTTACATACACACATATTATAAATGATGATCTTTTATATTTTTGTGTATTTCATTATTTTATTTCTTATATTTTATTACTACATATTTCACTCCAATACTGTATATTGTATTATCACAAAAAGTACAGAAATACACATTAAAACATTGATGTACACTGACTTTATACCACCAAATTTGATTAAATATAGTTTGTTCTTTACATTATTCTCTATAGTTTACAAGTGTGAAATTATCATCTCCTTCACCTTCACTTTGCCACTTCTGAAGAGAATCTGTTGTTTCCACAATTATCACAGGGAAGGTTACATGAAACTATATATAAAAACCCCAATTTCCACTTCAAATTTCCTATAAAGATACAGTTTTATCTTTAAATGGTTTAATTAAAAAACGAAAAGAGTGTATAATGTTTAAAACCATAAAAACATTTAAAAAGCAAAACAATGATAATGAAAATACCATAAATACCTACTGTATCATATTTGATTTTTAAACATATTATAACAAAATCAATCAAGCCAATGTATATCTTAAAATATTGATACCATGTTTTCAAGATTAGCAAAATGACTAGCATGGTAAGGCAGCCATCTCGCATTTGGTAAATGAAAACCGTCCACTTCCTGCAATACACTTATAATCCACTAGAGGGCAGATAACATGGTCCAGATCGTGTGCAGTAGGTTTGTCAGGTAATCATTAATCCTGTTGATGATGTAGAGGTCTCACTAAGCCTTGTTTCAAATATAATACTTGCCAGTGTTATGGGTTAAGGCAGTTCTCTGATTAAAACTCCCATGTAAACACATGAGAGGCATTATGTTAGTTAAATTATCTCATAAATATGAGAAAGAATAACCTAATTAACAGGCCAAGTTTCATCATCAGTCTTTTTAATTGTCGACTGGAGCAGTGAAATGTGGCGTGTACACACCTTAGACTTAGATTGCTTTCACTGATTTGATTGTGCACACTCACCTACTCATTTATTATGTATTATTCTGTAGTGCTAATAATGCGTTTCCTATAGCTTCAACACGTCCTCGACATTAACCTCATCACCAAACATATTATATTATTGCTGAATTTTAAATTAGTGCAAACCACATAAATGATTCAATGAAACCGGTATCCTAATCTGGTTATTTTCTGTAATTTATTTATATCTTGAGTGCAAAGCTTCTCAATCAAGAAGCATGGAGAAGAAGAAGATGAAGAAGAAGAAGAAGAAGAAAGACAGTGGGGGAGGACAAGAAGAAAGACAGCTGAGGATAAGAGAGCAGAAAGCAAAAAGATATGTGAGAAAAAGATCTGAGATGTAGAAATGAAACAAGAGAGAGAGAAAGCAGAGGGAGAAGAAGCCCATAAAGAAAATGATTCATTCAGAAACTAAATACAGCTTCATCTTGAGAGATAAGAATATTACAGTCAGGGTTACTGCTCAGGAATTTTAGTAGGAAGCAGTGATAGTTCCTCATGTTGAAGAAAGGGAATAAGATGTACAGATGAGGACCAAATTATCGTTCTGTCATGTTGTACTGTACCATCATGTGTTTTCCTCCTTGGTGGCTGTTCTGAAATATTACATTTAATATCACACTGCTTTGTCGACATCCAGAGCCACTGTTTTACGGTCAGATGAAGACTTATCACTCAATCGACCTGTCAAGTCGACATGCTTCTTTCATGTGCGACAAGAGGATTTTCCTGCTTTGAAAAGGGAGGAGATTTTCTTTTCTTTGAGGCTCAAGTTGAGCTGAGTCTAAAAAAGAGAATTTGGCCGCGATTGAGGGGGAAAAAAAAGGTGTTGGAAGAGAAAAAGGAGATAAAGTGAAGTCTGAAAAGGAGTGAGTGATGGAAAAGCCATAAAATCTGACAGGACAGATTCCATCAATTAAAAAGCCTCTCTAAGAAGTCTTAGCCCTCAAAGAAAAGCACAGCTCAGCACCCCACGCAGTATCAATCTAGTTGAAAAAGCTCCGGCAGGAACTTATTTGGAAAAATGAGAATAAATTGCATGCAGGAATATCTGTCCTCGCCCATCAAACCACTAAAAGATCAAATGAATGTCACATAACTGTATTTTAAAGCTGCTATAATCAATATTTTTATATGAACAATAAATCAAATGACTACGTGTAATGGGAAAGAGGTCAATCTTACAGTAGTGATGAACCCACAGATATTATCACCTGACTCTGCAGTAAACCTCTCCAGAGCGCTTTAATGTATTTCAGCTTTTGGTTTTCTGGCCTGCGACTTCACTGTTCTGGTTCACTCTCACATTATTCTGATATGAACATGTAATGCAGTCTGAAAAAACATGCTAACTTTTGCAGTAATATTTATGTATTTCTTCTGGGCTTTGTCACATTATAGACACCGTTTATTTGTTTTGAAATAATGCTCTATGGTCAGTGCAATTCTGACTTGTAAATTCCCACTGTTCTATTACTACCTATCACTTTTACTTCGGTTGGTAAATAGCAGGAAATAGCGAACATTTCCTAAAAATATGTAAACAAAAGTCTAACAAAAAACATTTACATATGTTGAGTAGAAACTAATATGCTATGTGTGTTTAAGTATATCTTTGTACGTTAGCTTTGTTCTGCAGTTCCTCAGGACGTCTTTAGGACAAACTTATATAAAAATGCTAAAGACACTTTAAGCATGCAAATGTAGATAACAGTGTCTACAGAATGTAACATTTTGAACATTTTGTCCCCAACCAAGACTCATAAATAAGCACTTCATTTGTTCTGGTTTTTAAGGGTCTCAGAATAATGAATAATGCATCTGATGTTATTTATCCAGCAGCAGTGACACATTAACTGCATGTTAACGCGTGAATCTGATTGTGTGGCTGTGCAGGACTGTTAATTAGCGAGTCGCGTTTTGATTTTCTCCCTGTTATTCTTTTTGCTAATGGCGAACGGGGCTGTATGGAACAAAGTAGGGAGGTCTAACAAGGAACTCTTATGCTTAATCCCTACGGAGAGTGCGTAGACTGCAGCCTAATCAGATCTGTGCTCTGACGCTTTAGCTCCGCTGCTCTATTGCTCGATCACGCATTTCACTCGAGGAGCTCATTGGGCTGCTACTCTGAGATAGATTAATGATTCTCTGGACCGCACCTTTTCAGCTAAACTATGAGCCCACTACGTTTTTGTTTTTTTTCAAACACAATCCGTTATCGCCTTCCCTGAACAGCAGATAATTGAGAAAAAAAGGTTGCTGAGGAAGCATTCTTGCTCTTTTTCTCTTTCCTGCTGGCTGACTGTTATCTGTGGGGATGCCACTCATGCTTATTTGATACCAGTACTGTGGCCTCATTTCACACTTGTATTGTTTTCTCTCTATTCCTCTCATTTACAGTCTGCGCCGACTCTTTTAAGCAGCCTATTTGTCAATGACTGCCTCTTCACTTCAGTGATATGCGTATGCATGCCAGGCGCGGTGGTGGTAGAGTGGAGGATTCCTCTACTGAGTCTCCAAGACTCGTAGGACGAAGGCTATAGACTGATCCTTTGGGAGGGCTTGAGACGAACATTTTGTGACAGCGCCTACAGTAACAACTCATCACTCGCCATTGTCACCACACACCCATCATGAGTCAGCGCCTCCTGACGCACATCTCCACTGACACAACATCGCATGACAGGACTGGATACTCGCACGCTGTCCTTCGATTGCGATAGACCAGAGAGTGAGTTGGTGGAGCATAAGATGCTCTGGAGACTGGGCACAGTTTCTCTCATTCACTCTCCGTACCTCCTCCTCTCTATCTCTCTCTCTATTCTAAAAATTTTTTTAACAAATGGCTAACTCTAGAAACTCAATATTCATCCACATTAATAATGAATCACAGCGGCTTTAAAATATTTTAAAAAGTAATAATAGTGTTAAGGGAGACGCGGAGACATCTCTCTCCTAGGCTTGGTGCGGGTGAAGGATGTGTGCAAGACACGTTTGTCCAATAGATCCCCATGATGGAGCAGCGCCACATGTCTTGCATGGTTAAAAAGGCCTGTATAACGTAGCCTGATAAGTTTCAGAGAGAATTAACTGATTGTGTGAAAAAAAAAAACAGTGTGTGGGGAAATAACATGAATACCATTTTGGTATGGTCTGAATACCACTGAGTCGTGGGAAAATTGAGAATTCGTACTCTAAAGTGCAGAATCTAGTAAGAACAATGTATGGTGTCTTTGCTGTCACTCAAGGCAGTGTTAAGAGCTGTGGGCTGTGGTGCATGGAGCCCTCATTCACACCACTCTTGCCCTCTATAATGTGCTTCTGTCTACTTCCCTGTCTCCAGAGTGCTACTTCTCAGCTTGGGCTCACGTGTCCTTTCACCGCCTTTGATTCACTTTCTCATGTGGCACCAGAAGGCCATAGCAGTCCAATTCATATACTCTCTACATGGTTCCAACACTGGCCCATAGCTACTGACAGCTTCTCATTGTCCTGGATTTATCCAGAAGGAATATGGTACTCCACAGACATCAGAAAGAGACGCCTTTTCCAGTAGATTGCTCATGTCACTTCCTCCGCTCTCTCCCCCCATTTCTCAGTTTTCCTGCACTTTCAATATAAATACATTTCACACATAAATGGGGATGAGGAAAAGCGGTGCAACATGCAGCTCTGGATTGGGTATATGAGCAGCAGGAAAGAGGAGTGAGAGCAGCGTCAGAGAGGAGGTGAGTAGGAAAGACTGCCTAGGCAGCTTTGCCTTTCCTTCCACAGCCAAATGAACCAGAACCTGAGGTGTTTCTGTGCACAGTTTATTCAGGGAAACTAACATCTGCACTATACATACAGTGTGCAACTGAGCAGAAACTTGTCCAAAATAAATCTGCGCCTCAGTGTGTGCACATTTAGCTGAGCTCCTCCAAAACACAGTGATGTGTGAGCAAATTATAGATGAACTTCTCATGTTCACGGTCACAGGGATATTTCGGAACCTGTATCCAGCCTCCAGCCATTCATTAAACATTGACAATTCTCTGCCATTATCATAACGGGGAGTGAAAAGACTCGACTGAATAGAATATAAAATGAATTTCAGGGAAAATACAGGGGGTTAAGAGAAAGAAGGAGAGGGAAAGTGCATCTGTATTTGGTGAAGCAACAAAGCAGAAGAGACAGAAAGAAGAAACAGAACAAATAATGGCAGAAAAACCTGTGGTGTAACAGACAGAGAAGACATTATAGGAATTTTAAAAGCAACTTTAAAAAACTAATCAGACAGCCGAGTATCCATTGAAATGTACATCCAGTGCCAAAGTTCAATGTCACTGCAGGAAGTAGTGTGTCCTCTACAGGGTGGTGGATGAGCATGTAGCGAGTAACTACAATCATTTCCTAACTTTAAAGTGTCTGTAATCAATATTTTTATGATTACAGTGTGAACGGGGTCGCTCATAGTGATGAACCTACAGAGAATTATTACCTGAATCTGCAGCTCCCTTCACCTTTATAGAGCTTTGTAGTGAGTTTGAGCTCATTGTTTATCTGTCCATCACTGCACTCTCAGTGCTCTTAAAGCGTTGTTTTTTTGGCCGCAGCAGGCAGCTGTTTTCAGTGAAAAAGGCTCTACACTGCGTGCTCAGCACCAAACAGCAGACAGACAATTGTTTTCCCAATTACGTTTTGAAGGAAACGCTTTGTAGCAAAAATTGCTGCATGGATTATGTTCTCCAGCAACATTTATTCAAGAGTGGGAAGCGCTACGTGATTCATCGGGGGGTTGTCGAGGTGGATGGTGGGCATACACAGTGCAGGGCTTTGACACTGAAGACCAGGATTCAAATCCTGAGTCCTGCATGTGGTTAGGTTTAGGCGACAAAAGCACTTTGGTTTTAGTTAAATGTTAATAAAGAGAACACAGACTGCCTTGCGCTTCAAGTCACTTTTTCCTTTTTCCATATGTAACCAATCCTGCAATCTTTCCCTAACCTAACAGTGCTGTGAGTGCCCAAATATATTCCAATATATAACCATAAATAAGTTCATTAAGGCTTTGTTTGCTCGAGCGGATATTATGTTGCAAGAGTGGATATTGCAGTGTGAGTGTGAATTAATGAACATTTTACTGATGTGTTCTCCATCCACTTTATGCAACTAAGGAAATTCCTTTATTAACAATGTTTCATCATTGTTGTTGATACAAAATGTAATCCGGGGACATTATGTAGCCCATATCTGCTGCTGCCAACTAGTACATGAATGAAATTTCTAGGAGAATATCCTTTATATCCCAGGTGTGTGGGCACACAGTCCCACATGGGAAAGGTGGATATATATATAGAGGTTTAAAGTACCACATACAGAGGCGATTACAGAATGAAAACACACTCGATGAGTATTGTTGACAAAGGTCAGCCATAAGTATTTATGCTTTAAAGAAAAAAAATAAACTGTATTAATCTAAGACACCAAATAATCAAACACTACCTCGCTTACCAATAAGTCAATACTGCACTTATCGAAACCTTCAGACGAGCAACATCAGGATACTCTTCTAAACCGCAGAGCCTGGATTTGCTTTTCTCTGATATTTCTTATCGCCATGTTGTCCATATCTGACATCGCAACATTGATCCAAACACAAACAGATCTCTTCCTGGCTGTGTATCTCAAACCAAAAATAGAGAGAGAGAAACAGAGAGAGACACGGATATATAGAAACCGATTGAAAGAAAACAAGAAAGGAAAATAAGAGCTGGTGTGTTTTCAGTTTAACTGGATATGAGAGGTTCTTGTTTCTCAAAAGAAAGATTTGTCAGATTCTTGACTCTGACCTTTTGCTAACAACCCTGTCAGAGCTTTCATACCTATGTCTGTCTGTGTGTATGTGTGTGTGTGTGTGTGTGCGGTGCGCACAGCTTCCCCCGGTGGATGAGGCTGATAATGGAGAAGTGGTGTGTGTGAAATGTGTAAAGGGCAGGGCAGGCAGTTCTTCTGCAGTAATCCATCTTTACTTCAGGGCTGAGCCTCGGAGCAACAGGCATCTCACAGGGGAGAAGGAGAAAATACACTGTTGGCATCAGTCTCATTCATATGAAACTACACAGAGGAAATGTTCAGCCAGCAGGGGCAGGAGATTTTCACAGCAAGAAAACAAGAAATTAGAACTGAAGAGTATTATTTGTTCCATATGCTTAGTTTTTTTCTCTCGCGCCGCTGACAGCACGTTACAGCGGTACGAGTGCATACATCTTAAAACCACATTCGTCTCAGACCATTCACGTGGGATGTGAAACCGTAAAATTGTTGTATGTCCTTACAAATGTGGATCCATCCACTCATGAGTTTGTTTGTGTGAAGGAATGACAGATATAGGGCTGGGTGCGAAACAGAGGGAGCGGGAGCGAGAGACACACCGAGAGAAGAGGGAGAGCGAGATCCCTTGTTCATGCTGTTTGGCAATAATCACAGAGCCAAACTCGTGCCAACAGTGAGTGCCAGATGGTGCCCATCACCAATGTGCCATGTCTTTGAAACGGGGAGGAGAGAGGAAGATCAAGAGTGGCATGTGGAACAGGGAAGCGCTGCCTAATGTGGATGATGTGTCATATAAATACTAATCACACTAGAATCACACCCACAGCTAAATTAGATCCCTAAAGCTCTTCTATTGGCACCCACTCTCAATCTTCTCCCTGCTTTGGCACTGTGCTTATGTCAATATCAGATATCATCGATGATGAGATATTAAACGCTGACTGCTGAGTCAACATGAGAAATATTTCCCCCACTTACAATAGTATGGTAGTATTTTAGAGCACCACTTTATAATGGGGTTATAAGTGATCACCTTTATTAATGCTCAATACGTAATTTGCTAATGTTTCAAATATTGGTAATAAGCATTTCTTTAGTTTGCCAGATTGTAAGAAATCCCACCTCTATCATGAAGGTAGGATAGAATAGACGTGTTTATTGTTCAAATGGGGATTACGGAGCACAGTTTCAGACAGTCTTTCTTCAGAGACACAGCTGACCATCCAACAATGCATCATTTACATACAAATGTGGATTAAAATCACCCATCTATGCACATATCTTCCAAAGATCCTCCCTCGCGGCTTCACCTTAGCCCTAAATCTTCATTATCCATCCCACCTCCAAATGCTAGAGAGGTGAAATAAAAAACACACACCCCCTTCACAAAAACAAAACGATGAAGAAACGTGTTAGTGTGTGTTTATGAGTGGGTGCGGCAGAGATAAAGATGGATGGATCCTAACTGCTAGTTGTTGTTTTTCTCAGGTGGCAAACTGCCACCCTGCCGTCACACCCTCTCCTCAATAGCCACTCATCCATCAGAGCCTTCCGCTTCAGCAGCTATCACTCAATACCTCAGTGGTGCTGAGGACAAACAGTTACTGCGTGCAGCCAGCCATCACCTTTTGCCTTTTAATTCACCTTAGCTGGCTTATTGTGCAGATCCTTTACCGTGGTAATGTCAAAGTGACTTTTGATCTAATTATAACCCAGTAACAGGTACTTTTGTGTCTACCCATCGCTGAGCATTAGATAAATATCTATTGTGGGCGTGTGCTGAGGAAAAAATCCTGGCTTGAATGTTAGGACAGACTGGGTGAGCACACCTCATCACATATGTTGGACTAAATTTGGCCCACAACAGCCCCAGGAGGCCGAACAGTCAATTCTAGTCCAATTTTTTTCATTACCAGAACTCAGCTATTATGGACACAGATCTGCACTGACTTGGGTTTAACTGTACTGAGACTGTGCTTATGCTCAGACTTACAGCTCCGACTGAATTGCAATGATGTGTTCAGCAGTTCATGGCCCACAATAACATGGAGGGTTAACCATGCTAGCTCAAACTTCCCTCCCTGGTTCAGAAACAACACCGCACAGGCAGACTCGACTATCACCTCTGCAGTTCCCCTCAAGGCAAGGCAAGGCAAGTTTATTTATATAGCACCTTTCATACACGGATGCAATTCAAAGTGCTGTACAGAAAAAAGGACAAAAGCAATAGTTAGAACTATATAATCATAATTCAAACAAAAGAAAATGAAAATACATAAAAAGGCAGTTTTAACAGATTAAAAAAAGAAAAAATGTATTAAAAGGATAAAAAGAAAGCAATAGTTAAAACTAATCATAAATGAAAAAACATAAAGCAGTTTTAAAAGATAAAATGTAGAATTTAAAAGCTACAGTGCAGAGGATCAGCTTCCTGAATTAAAGGCCGTAGTAAACAGTAATGTTTTCAGCACTGATTTAAAGGAGTTTACTGATGAGGCCGACCTGAGGCTTTCTGGGAGTTTATTCCACATAACTGGGGCATAGAAACTAAACGCTGCTTCTCCCTGTTTAGTTCTAACACAAGGAACAGAGAGAAGGCCACATCCAGATGATCTTAAAGGTCTGGTAGGTTCATAACACTGAAGTAGATCTAAAATGTATTTTGGGCCTAAACAGTTTAGTGCTTTGTAAACCAATAGTAGTATTTTGAAGTATATTCTTTGGGAAACTGGAAGCCAGTG